>JAOPUL010003388.1:50980391-50990602 GCA_027564515.1 Octopus rubescens | reverse complement strand
TTTCTAAACCCGAGGAAAGTAAGTAGGGGTGCAAATTTTGATTTTGTACGCCACCAAAATTTTAGGAGGTGCGCTTGTACCTCCTGCACCCACTGTTCCCGGACCCATGTGGGGATGACGCTCCAGCTTTATCAACAGTACAAAAGTGGGCAGTTGAATTTAGGACAATGCTCCGATACACAAGTCCTTGGTTTCAATGACTGCCGTGCGTGACTGTGGCTTTGAAGTGGTTGACCATCCTCCCTATTCTCCTGATTTCGCCCCATCTGACTATCATCTGTTCCCCAACATGAAAAAAAAACCCCACTTGGCTGGAAACCAGTATCACAGTGATGATGACGTCATATCAGCTGTTGATTTATTTTCACCAACAAGATGAATGCTTCTTCACCAATAGGATCCAAGCACTGCAACATCGATGGAAGAAGTGTGTGGACCCCAAGGGGGACTATGTTGAAAACTAAATCTCATTTGGTCACATTCCATGAAAGTATCTTGGTCAGCCTATTAACCTTTCAGCCGACTCTCATATGTGCGTGTGTGTCTTTCTATATATAGTTTTAACTTTGCTTCGTGTATAAGTCGCACCCTAGTTTTTTCAGTTAAAATCAGGTATAAAGCAGTGCGGTTTATACACGAGTAAATACAGTATACATACTCTTATGTTGTGTTCTATTTTCCTGTTTGTATCACCAAACACACATACACAGACACACACATATTGACTTGAGGTTAAACAACAACTTTGGAATTTTTCAAATAATATTCTCTTCGGACTTTTCTCTTCTGACCACCAGACCCAAGCAAGATGTACGTTGAGTGTATAATTATAGATTCTATTACAAATAAATATCAACGAATGTTCCACTATTTTCGTTTCCTAGCAACGTACGCGCATTTAACAGCAGCTAATTATAAAATTGCTGGCCATTTACTGATCATCAATTTTGCTAAGCTCATTTTAAGCTTTTAATTACCATGAATATATATGCCTTTTTAAAATGAGACTAACAAACAAACATCTAAGAACTTATTTAAACTTTATAGCGGCATAAACATGCTCTAAAATTAAACTTGTTGATATTTGCAAAGTTTTCAACAAAAAAAAAGTGTAATTACCACGTTTTATAACTTCTCTGATGTGTAAAATTTTCTTCCGATCCGATCCTCTGTTGCAGCAAGATTTTAAAGAGATTTATAGCGTGAAGCCACGACCTTTTGCAATTTCAACTTCTAAACAACCTTTCTGGTAAAAGACTGATAATAAACCATTGATTTTTTATATTTTTTTTTCATTTTATCGCTGATAGATGTACAAAGAATAGATATGTCAAAGCTAAGTGAAATACCAGCAATCGAAATATATTCATGAACACTGTTCATCGGACGTTGACCATCTGCTCTCAATTTTACGGCGATTGTTGCAATATATGAAAGAAAAATTTCATCTGAAAAGAAAAGGAGTAAAACCTTTTCTGAAAAGTAACTCGGTTTCACGTCCAAGCTGGAGTAATTTGATTTCATTTACGTTATCAGCAAAACATGAGTAGCATATCATATTGCCTTTCTCCTACATAAAGCTTAATGCTCATCACATATCCACGTTAAAAGAGATTAATATACATTGTATTTCAACTTACAAATGAAGAAGTCGATAAAAACAACATCAAGCATTATTTTTATTTAAAAAAAGACATTGATGCGACGCTTACGAATGGCGATTTTTTAAAACATACTTCTAAACAAGAAAGCATTTATTTTTGTATAATAATACTCTATTTTAAAATACTATAGGAACACTTTTCAAATAGTTTCTGCAGAAAGGCTGGAACCACGTAACGAGAATGTGTCACAGATATTATAGATATTGACTATGTAATAAACAATATAATGCAAATTTAATCGAAGTATATCCATTGATTTTGAAATCCAGTCGAAAACTTATGCCTTTGATCTGGAAACCCACACAGAATATTATTTGAATCCCCTGTGAACAAATAATTAATTACCAATAATACATTCGAATATAAAATTCGTTGGCAATAATTCAGTAATATACAACCAATAATACAGATTATTAATCATCAATAATAATAATAATCCTTTCTATACTAGGCACGAAGGCCCGAAATTTGGGGGGAGGGGAGTAGTCGATATTATCGATCCCAGTTCGTAACTGGTACTCACTTTATCGACCCCGGAAGGATGAAAGGCAAAGTCGACCCTGCCGGCAATTGAACTCAGAACGTACAGTCGGAAGAATTGCTGCTAAGCATTTCTCCCGGCGTGCTAACGATTCCGCCAGCACGCCGCCTTCATGTAATGTCAATATTAAATGCTATTCTGAATATTCAAATTAGTAATTCCATTCCTAGCAACAATACGAAACTTGGCAGCTCGAAAGCGCAAGACATGCAAACATCTTCAAAAGGAGAAATACACATGACATAACGTAGATTTCAGAAGGTTCGAAAAAGATGTGATGGTTATTACTGGAATGTCGTTGATCGTAGATTTCTTTATATCTTTGTGAATCCTAGCTAATATCTTTCTCAAATTCCCTTTTTAACTATATTTATATAATTGTTGTAGAGCAATTGATAAGTTAGCATTCCGATTCTGACAGAAGATTGATAATCTAACCGCCTTTACAGCTAATGATTTAGCACAATCATCTTCAATGTAGTTTTTACTTTTCTTAAGATATTGTTTTTCTGCTATCTCTCCCATGACCAGTCATAACTATTCTTAACAATAGTCGTCAGATTCCTCAATATCTGCCAGACTAGAGTTTTCTTTATCTCTTAAATTGCTATTTTGTACACACTACATATTGGATCTGTAATCTAAGTGTTTTCCATAGTTAGATCCTTTCCTTTAGTGAGAACATTTTTTTCTTATGTATATGTGACTACAGATGTTATTATTGTTGATTAACTAGACTCCAATACTGTATAGTTACTTACTTTATAGACTTCAAAACGAGGGAAAGGAAAGTCACATACCACAGGAATTGAACTTAGGGTGTCGGTAGATTTAACTAAATATCGCAAGGCCTTTTGACCGCCGCTGTAACAGAATTTCCGAAATACTGAACAGTATCACGGATAATTTCACGCGTATTCTATGGCTATTAAATGTGAGATTTAAAAACTGTCACCTTCACATCTTTTAATGCAATATTAAGTCTTACAAATATCTTCACTTTCACTCTACAGATCGCACTCAGTTTCGACCCGTAGATTACAGCTAAATTATATAGTTGAACAATAGCTTTTTGGTGACATCTATCAACTGAAAGGTCATGACAGAAAATATTTAATAAATATTTAACTAAAATTGATAAAATAATATAAAATTAAAACAAATAGCCAAAATTTCATAAGAGACATTTTATACTCTTATACTTTTATTTTGGAAAAAATTGATTAATGAACTCCTGACTTTTGTCCATAAATCTTTATTTGATGAGTTAATTGTAAAGTATTCTGCAATAAAAAATCAACAGTATTAACTTCACAATGAATTGATAATAAAACACACCATCAAGATTTACAACATAACATATTTAAAATGAAAAGTTTTGCAACTTCACTATTATTAACAAACTAATGACCTTACATTTTAGTATTTCCAAGGTGAGAAATTATTAAACAAGTTATTAGTGACCAGAATATTAGCCTTATCTCGTATGTTGATGTTTTTTTTTATTATTGTAGTTTGATCGGTGAAATCTCATTTTAAGAACAATTATCGTAGATTTTGATGGAAGCTAACGGCATTTATATTTCTACACTCAACTATTCATAATGTTCCTCTTCAGTATTTTTCTTAGTTCTCCTCGTATGACTTCTATAAATTTCCCAAACCTATGGCGTCTACTAACTTCATAAAACGTGACAAATAAACACTCTATAATACACTGTCAATTTAAAAAAATTACCATTTTTTTAATGAAAAGCGATGGGCAGACGACTCCTCATTCGGTTGTTAGGGGTTTGTCGATCAAATTGAACTCAGTAATTGGCTGGTAATTTATTTTATCGACCATAAAAGGATGGAGGGCAAAATTGACCTCAGGAGAATTGGAACGCAGAAGGCAAAGGGATGTCACTAAAAACATAAAACATTCTGTCCAACGCTCTAAACTTACTGCTAATCTGTAGATGACAGAAAAAAGAAACAAGCCTCACTGCTGATATATTGCGTTCTCAGTTTTGCTTTCCTCCTCTTATAGCAATAAACGTATAGTATTGTTCAGACATATCTTCTCTGATAGTTATTATTTAATTAAACTAGAACACAATTTAGAGTGTGCCGTTTCCATTTGATTCTTTATTGATGTAAGTATACAGTGGGTCGGTCAAGGAAAACACGTAGGGCTACTAACACATTAAAGAGATGCTATGAATGCAAAATTAAATAAGGCTAACCCAGTGATTTGGGTACATTATCCGTATCCTTTGAAATTAAACAATTAGTAATTAATGTAGTAAGCCAAGAAATTTTAATGAATTATTACACCATTAATGATGTCAATCTTTAGTTAATCACTATATTTCGAACAGTTTGCCCCATTCGCAATAAGCTGTAATATTTATACATATAATAATGCACGGCCCGAGCTTGTTATCAGACCAATCGCACAAAGTTAATCTCTTAAATATTTACATTTTGATGTAATAACATTTTTACTTCGTACCCCTTTAAGGTTTATGTGTAGTTACATTCACGGAGAACAATTCACAAGATATTATTGTCAACTACGTGGCATAACCAAATTCAAATAGTCTTCAGCGATGCCGCGGTGATATTGGTTTCAAATTTTGGTACAAGGCCAGCATGTTCGGGGGGAGGGCAAATCGATTACATCGATCCAAGTGCTCAACTGGTACTTATTTTACCAACTCCGACAGGATGAAAGGCAAAGTCGACCTCAGCGGAATATGAACTCAGAACGTAAAGACGGACGAAGAGCCGCTAAACATTTTGCCCAGCGCAATAACGATTCTGCCAACTCGCCGCCTTATGCTACAGTGATATTGATAACAATAACTTATCTGAATCTTTAAACGATTAAACTCATGGACGCACTATTTTCTTGAGCATCTTAATAATGATAAACTAACCAACCATTACAAGGAATTATTGATGTGGAAATTAATTTCGAATTGAAATTTTCAGTGGGGTCAAATCTCTAAATTTCATTAACAAATATATCACTTCATCTCGCGCTATTATTTTTAGTCAACAAAGACCGACATTATTTAGTTTTGAATAGTTTATATAGTTTAAATGTACTCTAATAAAATATAATACTGAATTGCATAAATGTAATGCTTCCTTACACTTTATCAGAATATTTTATGTATCTGATACAATAAATGTAAATATACTTATCCATCTTTGTGACAATATATTTCAATTCAACGATCATAAGTCTCATGAGTTGAAGTGATATTTTGAAATTAAAAATATAAGCAAGAAATATAAAGTAAATACATAACCGGAGAAACATTACATATGAAATTGAAAATATAGAGAATTAGTGTGAGATTGTGTATCAGCGAATGTGCTAAAATCAGTATGTGTGTATTATTGGTCTGAAATAGAATTGATAAAACTTGAATGAAGCATTGTGCTGATTTATTGAAATATGCTTGTGAAATATATTTGTTTCTAAGATTTTATGAATTTTTCACATTAACATGCATTTAAAATTATTGTAAAACTCTAAAAAAGAAAACTTATGCTTATGATTAGATAAACGTAAATGATATTAATGACTTATTTTAAAATTCTCGAGATATGAATGTGAATCCAAGGTAGTGACAGTGTTTTCACAAAGTGTTCACTCCCGTAGCAACCAGGTTGCCAAGCAGTCAAGTAAAGATATAATATGTAACTGTATGTTTTTTTCATAACCCTAAAATGACTTAAGGTCTTGCAAAACACCGTTTCATAGACCCGTTTCGCTATTTTAGATATTCATTTGTTTCCTTAAAGCTTCACTCTTTAGTACGAACTATTGGATTCCAGTAACGATACTACTTTTTCCGGCATTTAACTATTTATGAATGAATTATAATGATTCAACCATTGTTAGCATTATAAAGGCAAAAGAAAATTGAAGTTTCAAATATTTGATCTGATTTATATCCAAAATATTCCAATTAAGGATGACAATAAAGAGAAACTTAGTGATATCGTTCGTCATTTATATATTAAATGTTATGAGATTGCCTTTAATGCTATTATAGCTTTAATGTTTTCTGAAAAACAAAAAAATAAACTGATATATTTGTTAATGCTGTTGCAATTAAATATTTATTTAGAATTGTGCTGTTCTATGCAACCAAAAGTTTGAGTTATAGCAAAGTCGATGTTTTGCATATATATATATATATATATATATTGAAATATAGTATGTTATAGCAGGAGATAGTGAAAGAGTAATGTCTCTCTTTTCACGCCCTTTCACTGTATTTCTTTGTCTTTCGTTTTAATAAATTTCATATTTTATACTCTTTTTGTATATTTTCAATAAGGGTAGAGTTGAACTTGAGGTTACTATTGATCAGATATGGATTTTTCCTACTATATATATACTATTGTTTCGAAATACTTTTCCATTGTATGTATCTTTGTTTAGGTTTATAGTTCAAATTGAAATTTAAAACATTTAAGAATATATAAGATGTTTAATGTTTTTTCATTATTCTCTTCGATTGATTGAACATTTGAGTTTATTGGAAGGAGCAAATCTTTTGATCTATCGTGTTATGAAACTTATAAAAATGTTTTCCTTGTTTTATGAAAGTTTATATGAGTTTTGTAATAGAAAAAAATGTTCAGTAATAATACAATAAAGACCAAAGAGAATGATTTAGGTGAAAGATTAAAACTTCATATCGATCTTCAGTTCTTAAAAGATTAAAGCTATTCACTGAAGGTTGAGTTGTTCTTCCTGGAGAATTTGTGTCTTTGTATTTACTGTTGTGACCACTGGTCATCGAGGTCAGCTTTACACAATCAGCTTCCGCACGAAGTGATCTCGTACAAGCGTGAAACAATATAAGAGAGAGGGGGTAGATAGATAGAGAGAAAGAGAGAGAGAGAGATAGTATGTGTGTGGGATGGGGGTGGTGACCGATAACGTGGAGAGATATATATTTTGATTTTACCAACTTTTATCTGAATAACAGTGTAAAGCAATTTAATCAAAAAAGTGGAAGAAAACCATTTCCAGTCGTCGCCAGACTCAGTTGTTGACAGCACTTGTGCGACAATAACCTAGATACCAATGTAGCTGCGTATAACAAGTATTCGTAACACGACTTCAAAGGATTTCACAAATCAAAGAAACAAAAGACGATTTCTGATTGGACGACTGAGTACAAGTTTGAATTTTATGTAAACTTATTCAATATAACAAGGTGTGTAGACGGTGTCCCAGAAAGATTTATCCATCGTATTTTCATAATTACTCATAATACAAACAAGAGAAGGAAATCAAACTTCCTGAATTATAAGAACTATATTTTACCTATGTAATACACGAAACAGATTTCAAAATAACTACCTGTTGCTTTGATTATGGCCTGAAAATGAGTGGTTACTGAACTCCAAGAGCACCGCTCCACATCTTCGTCAAATTTACTACCCACAGTACGAAGGGCTTCATTTAGATCCACCACACTTGAATATGAGATAGCTGAGACATCACTCTCTAAAATATACCAGACAGAAAAGTTCATTGGGTTGATGTCTGTGCTAGGGAGATCCCAAAATGTATTGTCCCCCAAACTGCAAAAATGTTCTCTGCACCATTTGGGGCACCGTCCTGGGTAAAGACATAACTGTTTCAAAATGTTTCTTTTAACCAAGGCAATACATTTTCGTCTAACATTTTGACATAAACTGTGCTATTCACATTAACACCCTCATAAATGACGAACAAAAGAAAGTTGGATCCATCAGATGCTACGGCAGCACACATCATAACCCCAGCTGGTTTCCGACGACGAAAATTGGTTCGGTCCCTTCAGGCAAGTCCTGAACATCAACAGCGTACACCCTGTCATTCTGTGTGTTTGTAACACCCTCCACAGTGAAGATCTCGTCGCGCCAAATGCAGACTTTGTGTCGCTGTTCATCTCCACGAATATCCCCCCCCCCGCCTGTCGAGTCATATTTTCTTGAAAGCTACTGAAATTACTTCACTGGGTTGCTTTTTGTATGTCTTTAGCCTGACATCCTCTTTAGCAATCCTATGCATTGAAGATTTTGAAATATTATGCTCTCCTTCCATTTTCCCCAATGCTTCGACGAGGATTCCTGCAAACTCTCTTTCTCAGAGGTTCGGTGCGTACAGTTCTTTTATGCCCTGGAATTGGCTTGCTTCATATCATGCCAGATTGATTGTAACCTCTCCAAATATTATACACCATCTTACAACACACATTGAACTGTTTCGCAATATCATTACCAGATTTTCCTGCTGATTTTAATGCAACAATTTGACCACGTTTAACTTGAGACACCATATTTGTTGACAAAATTATCATAGACAAACAAAACTATAAACAATTAAAGCTGAAACATATACCTATCACTGTGCATAATGAAAAATATAATTGCTTTATCCAAGAATTTTAAAGAATTCTTTTAATCATGGGTAAATCTTTTTGAGACAACCTGTATATGTTATAAAATTAAAGATTTTACCACAGTACGCTTAGCACCAAATCTCTTCAATTTAGTGGATAATAACTAACCTACAGGATATGAATTAGTTTTCATTATAGACAATCTAAGCTTGGCATAGAAGTATCACTTTTCAATTATCCGTGAATGTAGTGACTCTGAAATATATTTAACAGAATTTGAACAGGGAATAACGACTCTGAAACTAAATTTTGTGAGTCATATACATGCTATTTTGTTTTGTAGTCACTTTCTGAAGTCATTTTCTGCAACATAATATGGCCATGCGTGTGTATACATGTTACAAGTTCATTGTAACTTACAAAATGACTTGCATCAAACCCAATAATTATGATGTCACTAAAATCCTGATGTTACTAATAAGCACCTGTAATAACTTTTCCATTTAGATTCAATTAAATATAAAATCATAAAAACTTGAACATATAATGAAATAACAAAAGAACCCATAAAAATAGACTCCTCCCATACCAACCAATAGGACAACTCTAAAAATATCAGGACAATAATTGGGGAAACGAGGAATATGATGAACCCATACTTCACACCGAGACAAACAGGAGAACATTTAAACAACTACGTAAACTTCCTCATAGAACAGTAAAATGAAAAGTACATAAACCATTATAGCTCCGATACCTAGTGGTGACAGAAGTATCTAAACACTGCCCATAAAATATAGGACATAAAAGAAAAATCCAACGCATGATACAACGGGTCCGCAGCACATAACACATGTCTCATTCCTAGACACAACGACATGAAATGCTAAATATATACAGTCTGCATGGAATACTGCCAAAAAATCTCATTATGACAAATTGAAAATGGAAAATCTCATTATGACGATTGAAAGGAAAATTGTTTAACAAACATTAGGATAGTGCTTTAGAAACAAAAGTAAATATATGGAATAAACAAAATATGACTAATTCAACTTCAGTGTTTATGACTACTATAAGGGAACAAAAACTGGGACATTATACGAGTGCCAGCAAACAACAAGCTAATTAAAATACAATTAACATTTAAAAAGCCTAAGAACTAAATTGCATCAACTAGATAACACGTATTGCATTTACCAGCGAGACTAGCATAATAAACCTATTTATTGTATCTGGAAAAAGATTAGCACCTAAAAATCATTATCATAATAAGAAATTTAACGGTTATATAAACATCCAAGTGTTTAATAAACGAAATTAAATAACAGAAACAAACGTACTTGAGCTATTATACATTGAATATATGTCTTAACGACTACAAAACGGAATTAAATGAAACGATAAAACATTACGCTAGCGATAATTAAACAATGATGCAAATGAAATTTCAAAGAACGCAAAGAAAATACTACGATAGAAGTTTAATATTAAATTGTAGGCTTAATATAACAATAATTTTAATGAATCGTTATGCTTAGCAAGGTAGCAATTAAAATATTATTAGTTAACAATTTATATTGAGAACCTGCATTATGTATA
>JAOPUL010003388.1:50864667-50875998 GCA_027564515.1 Octopus rubescens | reverse complement strand
ATTTTACTAAGTGAGTTGGATGTGGCTGGAAGAAAGAAAGATAAAAAGAGTATATTTTACGTTTCGGGCATGGCCCTTCGTCGGAGAGAGGAGAAGGAGAAAGAGAAATTCGGTGGAAAGGAGACGGTTATGAGAGCACGTATATTTCACATTGTGGAAAGGTGTGTGTGTGTGTGTGTGTATGTGTGTGTGCGTGCGTGCGTGTGTGAGGGAGGGAGAGAGAGAGTGTGTTTATGCATGTGTGTGCATGTATTATAAGCTCCATTTAGTACTTTTTAACGTCACGTAAAAAATATTCTCTTCAGCTTCACCTCTGGATTGTTCATGAAACTACAACGGGTACCACATATACCACAAATCACCAGATCCCTCAATATAGTAACGGGACCTATATCCCAATTCTCCTCGTCATCATTATCATTGTCATTAGTAATATTACACCACTTCTACCGGCAACAAGAAATCACATCAGTTCTACAATTCGTCCGCTAACCTCACAAATCTACTGAAGTCAACAAGTACTGAACCTGCAACGTCCTCGCTAACTATAAGTCGATCCACCTCTACAACAACAATGCCCAAGTCACGTAATTCAGAAACTTCCTTAAACAACCAATACTCTATTCCCACACGAATATCCGAACTCTCACAATACGCCACTATTCTCTATGTCGCATACTCTATTTACAACGTGATTGTATTTTCAATTAGGAAACATACCACTAACCAATAGGATACACTCACAAAAAATATCACTATAACGTACTCTCTCACCAATAAATCATTCAATCTTGCCATATCCACTCTCTATTCTGATATCCTAAAGTGCAGTAAGTATTTATATCTACCTTGTGTTACAGTAATACTGATCTGGTTCCTTCCTACAACTCAGGAAATAATTAGGTATTAAGTAGAAATAAACGTAGCAATTGTGACCTTATCCGGCAGTGCAATGACAACACCAGAGACTCTAGATATCAACTGTTATGTAACACAAATTTTGAGCATTTTAATATGACAAAAGAACCTCAGAAAACCATTCTAGTTATAACACAGCATCAACCTCTACAGTGGCCACAGTGCACAAAATACTCGCAATGCCGCCCATAAACAAGAAGAAACACACTGCAAAGCTCATGAAGCAACACAAACAGTCACCTTTTCATCGATATTCCTGTCAGATGCACTAGGCATTAAACTCATGTATCAATGCACAAAACTAGTTTGCATACATTGAGCGCCTAGTAACCGAATAGTTACAATCTATCCTTTACTGTAAGCTATCTCAACAACAATTTCTACCTCGATGACGGGTTTAAGAATTCAACAGGCCTAAGATAGGGAGGAGTTACCATTTTTTTCCATGATTCCATATCGAATATGGAAAGTAATTATTTTTTACTGCTTACCGTAAACCGGCGTCTAAAAACAACAAGGCTACTGAGCTGTCTTTACAAGCCACATCATATAACTACTCTGCTTTTATGAGTTCGTTATAAAATTAAATGTTTCTTAACTAGAAATGCAACAAGGAAACATATAAATGAAGGGTGAACTTAATATTCTCTTTGAGGATTGGACTACAAATACTATGAAATCTGGAGACCGCATCAACGCCAGATAGCAATAGAAAGCGGTAGAAGCACTCTTCAACTTCATTAATGACTTTCGTTTGGTCTCAACTCGTGCTCAAGCCAACGATACAAAGAATGTTTTGGACTTAGTATTAAGCTAGTATGCTAGTACTATCCATATTATTCCTGTTAATAAACTCTTCTCTTAGATAAGGCCATGGTACTCTGCAGCCTCTTTTGTTAACACCCAGAAGTTAAACCAAAGCCACTCATCCAAGTCGAGATACATTTGACACCATGGATTAGCACAAAGAAAACTGAAGTCCAATTAAACATGACCCATCACTTTCTGACTGGTTTTTCTCTTCATATCAAAGTATCCCGACAGCTATTTGAGGATACCGTTATTAATATACACTAAAATCGCGTTCAAATCTGATCCGGAAACAAAAAGAGATGCAGACTTCCGAGAAATGTTAAAAAATCACTGGGACAACAAAACGAGCTTTAAAAAAATCAATCGGCTAAAATATATCCAGCAGCACTCTTACGACGGTATTAACAATGTTCTAATCGGAAAAATATATTATCTCCAGAGCAGCATAAGGGATATCCTTAACAACTAAAATGTCAATGAGAAAAACCGGATTACTGGTAGAATTAGGTGTCTCATAATTTTCTACATATTTGCAAAAAAAACAAAAAAAAAATTCTTTTGTCAAGTGATTTGTTGATCGGCTCAGCGATTTGTCCATCGGCTCAGTGATTTATGAAGGCAAAGAATTGAAAGAATTTTTACAGAAGTAAAGTCCCACTCTGTCCTCTCTGACATAATTGTCGGCACCAAGGTAACTATAGTGTCAATAAATATCATTTAAGACAAGTTAAATTGGTTGAATCAAGTTAAATAGGTTTCCTGCCGGCATCAACTTGCATCCGTTCTGCTAATCCCTGGATGAGATCACCGGACACAGACAGTAGGCAATATACCTGAACATCTACCCCAGTCTGTCATCTCATTTTACTAAAAAAACAGAAGTATGTCACTTGCAATGAATGATGGTCAGATGTTACTAACTGCTTTCTATATCCTTTCTATATTGGGCACAAAGGCCTGACATTTTCGGGAATGGGCATAGTCGTTTAGTCAATTATATCGACCTCAGTACTCAACTGGTACTTATTTTATCGACCTCGAAAGGATGAAAAGCAGAGTCGACCCCGGCGGCATTTGAATTCAGAACGTCAAGCTAGAAGAAATGCCGCTAAGCATTTTCTCGGCGTGCTAACGACTCGCCGCCTTCTACTAACTTCTATTATCAACAAGCTATTCGAGAGGGTGGCGAAATAAGAATAAAACTAATACTCTAAAGAGCAACAGTCTTCTAAATCACAAATAGCATGATTTTCATGAAGGTATCTACTGTTTGATACAGCTTCTGGTCAACTTTGATGCCGTTTTAAAGCTTAGTGAGTGTAGTACGACACGGATATCATATACTCTGATTTCAGTACATCCTTCAAAAGCGCCAAACCCCGAATTCTGTTGGAAAAGTACTCCACCGTTGATATCCATTTAAAGATACTACAAAAAATTTATTGTTTCATCATGTGTGGTGTCTCACATGGTGCGCTGTTGGTCCCACGCCTCTTCATTATTTATATAAAAGACGTTGCAAGTGTAAACACAGTAAAATAGCACTTTTTGCAGGTGACTAAGTTTCTGGGAAGGATATCGGATAGAAACTCCAATATGGTCTATACCTTGTGTGACAATAAGTGCCGAAAAACACATTCTGCTAAACGAGTTGAAGTTTGAGCTCATCGACTTTGAAAATGATGTAATTAAACAGCGAATTCAATCCCATCGGGATAGCTTTTCGTCGTGTGAAATAATATTAGAGACACAAGCTTGACTGTCGACAGGAAACTACAGTGGAATGTCCACATACAGAAGAAAGACGATATGACCCCAGAATGGGCTGTTAAATCCGTTAAACTATCCGGTCTACAGATCCTGGTAACATCATTATTAATCCTTCTACATTTGCTCGCTCTCTTCTTGAATATTGTTCTCCTCTTTGGTTCATTTATACTAAACAAACTATTATGAGATTTAAATCACGGCAGAGTTCAATTACAACAAAAAAATAAATAATTAAAACAATTTTAAAATGTCTGACGGGCCTTTTCTGCTGGGATCAATTCAAAGCTCGGACCTTATTCTTTTTAGCACTATTGTGAGCAGTAATATATTTCTATAATATACAAAATATTTCATTGAAAATGTGCAAACGATGATTTTACGTTTGTAAATTTTACTAGCTGCTACAATATATAGGTTGCAACAACTCTATGCAACTAATAGTATTTTCGAATGAATTTAAGAGCCAAATAAACTGTTGGTTTTCTCTTTAATATTGGTTCATAAGTAAGAGAAATGTGGGGAAACATTTCTCGATTAAAAGAAAAGTGCATAAAATGTCATAATATTCTTTTATATGTAGTAAATTTGCGATCCACCAAAGCTGAAGCTAAAGAACTTGTCACTGGAAAATGTTGCAGAACATAAATTTACCGACGATTTAATACAAAGTTATAAGCAACATAATAATAGAAGACAATCACAAAATGCAATCACAAAACAGTACTTTTCTTTCAATAGCTTTAGACGCACGATAATATCGAATGTACATGAACCAATATTTGCCTATAGTGCCTTACACCTCAGACATAGTCACTTTTAAGATTATCAAAATATAGAAAGGGGGTGGATAGCACTAACGCATACGTCGTTTCGCGCATTTAATAAATCCAAGTATCCATTGGGATATAAACTAATGACTTAGATAATTCGTTTTTAACGGTGGAATCCGAAGCAGATAAAGCTATAAAAATAACATGTAAATATTGTGTTACAAAACATATGTGATATATAAAATATCTATACAACTGACAGGATTCAAACTATAACTCTAGCTTCGTCGTCTACACTACAGAGTAGCTGCAATTCATTTTTGAATAACGTTTCTGCGATTTAAATTATATAGTTTTATATTCAAAACTATCCTATTTGTTTTCCAGATAATTTGTCAGTCATTTGGTGTTACTAATGTTCTCAATATCATGTTTGTCACGATAATTATTTTTCAGATGTCTGCCGTACATATTTAAGATTTAATAATAATTTGTCCTATTCTGTCGTAAACTCCGAATCGAAGTAAGACCCTTCGCCATATTCGTCGTGAGTAGATTAGTTAATCAGACTGGACCTAAGCCCCCGTCTATCACTGAAACAAGCCAGATAATTGTGAAAATTTAGCAGTATAGATTAAATCGATGAAAATATTAACTTATTTTACCTAAATTCAAAAGGTTTAGTCTAACTAATGTATTCATAGCGCAGGAAACCGATATACAATTGATACTTAGTTGCAGCCTGTTGGTATGTTTCTAATTTCATCAGCTTAAATTGGTATATATAGCGTCAAATATTGGTTTCAAATTTTGGCACCATGCCAGCAAGTTTTTGATGAGAGGGTAAGTCGATTACATCGATCCGAATACTCAACTTATTTTATTGACACTGAAAAGATGAACGGCAAAATCGACTTCGATGGAATGTAAACACAGAGAGTAAAGACGGACGATTCTGCCAGCTCGCAGCCCTCATGTAGTGTCTAATATTACTTATTAGGTGAAATAGTTACAGCAGCAGACTTTTCATCTATGTAGTGGAGTGTTGCTAAACTCATACGAATCGAACACAAACAAGATTAGATATACCATGTAATTTAAGCTCTTATCTGCGAGCTTACAAAACAAACCTCAATTTTCCGTTGCTACTGACGTGTAATTTATTTGTCACAAAAGTGAATTCCCCGTTTGTATTATATAAGAGGGGAATTCACGCTTGTGGCTTGGCCATGGGAAATTTACAGTAAATCTATACTATAAGAATCATGTAGCATATTATTGATGGTCATAGATACTATCAGTTTAGCTTTCTGTAACTGTCGAACAGCTAAACTAAAGACAAGACAACAATGTTGACATCTTACATCAACGAATGTAATAGAAATATATTTTATCTTTTATCTCTTACTTGTTTCAGTCATTGGACTGCGACCATGCTGGGGCACCGCCTTGAAGAATTTTTAGTCGAATTAATCGACTCCAGTACTTATTCTTTCGATATCTCGAATCTCTTGCCGAACCGCTAGGTAACGGGGACATGAACACACCAACTTCGGTTGTCAAGCAGTTGGAGGGGGGAGGGCGGGACAAACACAGGCGCAAAAACATACACAGTTATATATATATATATATATATATATATGTACGACGGGCTTCTTTCAGTTTTCGTCTACCAAGTCCACTCACAAGGCTTTGATCGGCCCGAGGCTATAGCAGAAGATACTTGCCCAATTTGCCACGCAGTGGGACTGAACTCGGAACCATGTGGTTGGGAAGGAAGCTTTTTACCACACAGCCACGCCTGCGCCTATGTAAAAGTTTTAAGAATGAGATTATGAAAACTCTAGTATTGTCTTCTTACATTACAAAAATTAACATTGGTGTTTGACAACAGAAGTAATAGTATTAACTGGCATCAAAATAGAATACATATACTTAATATAACCGTCATGCCTAAGAACAAAGCAAATACGGAATATCAATAAAAAATATTACTTCTGTTGCAAGAAGAAAAAAATAGATACATTTCACCAATAATATATACAATCTACAACTAGTTTTTGTCTAACTCCGGGCCAGCACTAATCAAGCACACATGTGATCGAATGTGTTATAGCCATGGAAAATCTTATGTTTTCTATGCAACTGATTCATCCAACTGGTCATTTTATTAACGCAGGAAAGTCTGATTTGGATATATCTTTTCATTGTTATTTTTAAAAGACTTCCAAGTGATTGTGAAAGTTGCTCATACTTTAGTGTGTATGCAGCTAATGTTATGAACATACAAGCGTTCCGGATAAATGAAATAGTTTAATTACATTCGCAATTTCTAACACAACATTTCTCTCCCCGCAATGAAACATGGGGGAAACGCCCTTAGTTTAATGTCACTTCTAGCATTTGATCGTTGTGTTTTCGCAGCAAATTAATATTAATGAGAACAATACCTGATATTGTATTGAGAATGGCATCTTCACATGTTCGGAACCAAAGTTACATTCATATAGGTCTCTTAAAATGTGTCTGCTTTAGTAACAGAGAGGCTATACGTCCTGTCACTTATATTCTTTTAGAATAAAGGAATTGAGCTACAGAGAGTCTGTTCACCCCATTATGTTATTTACACTACTTTGTACATATGCCAAACTGTATTTCTGCCATTATCAATACAATGACTAATAGATTTGCAATAATATATATTTGAAGATATTGTGCTTACACACACCACAATTTATGATTTGATTTTCTATAAGAAAAAAGTAGTTCATTAATAAGTTGTGGTGTATGTAATCCCAATAGGTTCCTAATGTATACTATTTCATATCGTTATATCTTTGTTACAGAGCATATTTAAAAAAAAACATTTATTAGTTCCTAGTAACTGATGCGTTCAAAAGGAGCAATTCGTCTTGGTATCAATATGTATCAATATATACATTGTTGATTCTGGAGCTTTCTTGATAATATCACTACTAGAAATAGAATCACAAATGAAAGCAGTAGTTGAGCCGGCAGAGACGAGTGTTTTCAAAGCTGTTACTATGATTTATTGATCTTTTTTCTGTAAAATACTGCAACGGTTCTTTGAACAAATGATGCCTAAACTAATTCCTTTGTATATTTTAAAAATATTCTTTTTAAAAGATAGAGGGTGATGGATTAGCGGATTCAGTGGAGCAGCAGAAAACATGCCTTGCGGTATTGCATCTCTGTACATCTTAAGTTTAATTACTGCCAAGATGAACATATCATTTCATCCATCTGGGCTCCATAACATTAAGTAACAGTCATTGACCTAAGGCGATTTAATCGACAGAACACCTTCCAAATTCTTGCTTTTGGGTCTATGTAATAGTAATTTTAAATTAGAAAAATAATTCCAACACAATAAAATTGACAAGTGTTTATCCCGTTTTTACGGCTGAATTCAACTACTCCTCTTCGCACAACTAGATGAGGTCTGTACTTAAGCAATCGCATTTACTTTAAGTACAAAACATTACGTTCTTGTGATTTATCCTCAGAAGAGCTATGATCAAGTAGATCTGTGATTAATCCATTAATGTGGATTGTCTAGCACATCTAACGCGCTATTTCCTTTCTTAAGACGATGGGATGTGATTTGAGAGGAATTTGTCCGCTATTTCTAGTACGGCGAGAGGTCATGTAGATGTATCCCAATTGGCTCGTTACTTACTTGATTATAAATCAAGATAGATAAACGAGGAGGTCAAGATGTCAGGACTTTTCATAACTTCCGTTACTAAAGAAGTTGCGACAGTTGCTGTCTTGAACATTTGTAGATTGACTCCAAAGTTCAAAGTAAGTGGCATCACGACTATGTAGAGTTCGAGTTCCAGGTAGTAATAGGCAGGTAAATGGGTTATTCTGAGTGTGATAAAAGAGACAATATGGATGTACGGATGGCATATTAATGAAACGGGTGTTCTAAGTGGTGTTTGTTGGGGATGGAATGTGGGAAGCTATTTTAGAAAACGAATACACAGACGGGTTGTAACGGTAAGAGAAGCAGAGAAATGTAGTGACAACTTATGTGAGTTAGCACCCAACCGAAAGTTCTTTCTGTTTATGAGTACAACCTTCCCGGATATGCAGACGATAGCTAGATATGGTCCTAGATTCATATTTGGAGATGAATTATCAAAGAATTCATAGTTATAAGAAACTTTAAAACATATCAAGTTGATATTATTTTACATTATAAACCTTGGACGGATATGTGTCCCCATCTTGTATTGCTGTTAACACAACGTTTTGGCTGATGTCCGCTCCAGGCTTCATCGGGTGTCTTGGTGGTATGGAACCGACATTAGACTCCAATGGAGACATACAGATAAACTCCATCTGAAAAGATAGGAAAGAAAAATATCACTTTAAAAGCCCCAACATTCACTCCATAATTGCCTACGGGCATATGGCATAGTGGTTAAGAACGCGGGCTACTGATACCGAGTTCCATCTCAGGCAATTCCAAGTTCAATTCCTGAAACAATAATAACACCACCAAGACACTTGATGAAGGCTGGAGAGGACATCAGCCGAAACAACAATACAAGATGAAGACACATATCCGTCTAAGACATATAATGTAAAAATAATGTAATGTATCTTTGAATTAATACTTGTATAAGTTTGCGTCAGAGTATTCATATGTGTTTATTCATTATATATCTTTCATACACGGAGAGTGTGATAATCGATGAAACAAAAATAAGTTTGTTGAAAAGTTTATTGCCGTTATGAAATATCAACTGTAATCTGTATTATAATTGGCAGCTAAGAGCAAATACTTAGTCTAGAGCTGTGTTTCTCAACCATATTTTATCTATGGTAGTGGACCCCCATAGCCATTCGATGTTTAAAACTAGTTTTATAGATACTTCTTTCAAAATTCCTATTCGTTATTCACGCATTTACTTGTATAGGCGGAAATGTGTATAGCGTTTAAGAAATATATTTAGCTGAATTTTCCAATTTCTAAATCAAAACTTTTTCATGGGCCTTTCTTCTGATTTCATGATTCCTTTAAACGGCATGAATAACCCACACTGTGATTGAAAATAAAACGTCTTTTAGTAAATTTCTATGATACAAATGATTTTTTTTCTCAGTGTTATAATCAGGGACGAGTAATATTGCTCCCCTGATTTAAATTCATCTACTCTCTGTCTCAGTTTAAATATATAGTAGCGATGAAAGAAACTCCTTAGTTTTCAGTTAGTCATATATACAAACATGTATCTAGTGAGATGGTTAAATTCTCAACTAGGACTTGAAGGACAAAAAGAAATAATGATAATATTCGACGTTATATTTGTTTCTTTCTATCTTTGTTTCGATCGTGTTATGAAACAAAATATTATCTCATAATGCATAAAAAGCGAGTGTAAAAGTCATCAAGCAAGGGATAAAGCTATTTGCTAAGTGTTCAAGCGGTGGATCTGTATTATAGCACTGGTTATGTCGTGGGAATGATGCTTCCCCTAAGATCATTTGGTAGCCTTGAATTGTAGATGAATAAAGCCACCAAGAACAGGAAGCCACCAGGAACAGCCCATGCTTTGTGGGGGAGAATTTTTCTACATTTGTTTTGTGATGTTTCATCCTGAATACACAGGAGTTTACAAATTTAAGAGGAATTGTTTGACTGGGTTCTCTTAGTTGTAGCCGAAGTATTTAGCTTTTGAGGCGTTAAAATAAAACCAATATCTTCTGCTATTTTTTCAGGGTCATGTAGTATGATGGTAGCTTCTGAGAACAATGATATTGTTAGGACAATTTCAACCTGTTATTGTTGTTGCTGTTTGACGAGGGGAAGTAGATTTTGTTACAAGGGAACCATGTAGTTTAATTTTGTCAAGAGAATTGCGAAGGATGAAGTCCAGGCAGATGATAATAGAAATGGTGCAAGTGTATCACCTTGTAAGACGCCTTGGAAGTCACCCTTGGGTACATTTTCATAGTTAATGCCGAAGAAATTGGTGTCGCCGTCAGGCGCTCGCACATTCAAGGATTTCTGAACTAGAAGATAATTTGAAAAGATCCCATCTTGGGATCATCTTTCACAGATTGAGCAAAGATATGTATAAATACACTTAAGATGCCATTACCTATATAGGACAGTTTGGCCTCTTCATTACATTCTCAGGAAATCCACAGCTGACTGAAACACAATCTGAACTGTATCCAGGTTAATATGTTCAATATCGGCATATTATTTCGCAAAGGTTTTCTGTCAGAAGGGATTGTATTGGAAAAACTTTTGCAGAAAAGATCTCTCTTCAAAATATTTACACATCCCTTTTCTTTATAGCATAGCATAATCTTAGATTCTTCTTGCTCCCCTATTTTGTTTTCATTTCCGAGCCTAGAGAGAGAGGAAGTGCCTATGACCTTTGTAGGCTCTTCACTCCTACTGCTTTGGTTGAGAGAAAATATCCATGGCACAGAACTCAGTGAAATTCTCAATAAAAATACCAGAAAAAACTCCTATGCTGCCCGTAAGAATAATTAAAAAAGGAAGGAATTCATGATTCATATGGAATTCGAAACAGACACTCTTGCAAAAAGTTAGATAGGGAAAGGCATTTGCATGCTTTGTTGTTCGAGAGGTACAGCGGTTACAATGGATATCCACCATAGCAAAAGAGAATAACAGGTGAAAGAGAATTCACAGCAACAATCAAACCACGCCATTCTATTTTTTAAATCATCGATAATCAACGGATAGCTTCATCTTAGCCACTGATTTCAAGTTGAATTTTGTAGTAAAATCGATTAAGTACGTCTGCAATTATGTGATCAACGGACGTGATGAAACAATTATTTCATTCTAAGTCAAGCTAAAGAAGCAGATATATCAACTAATAAAGGTGTGTGGAGAATTATTAAATTTCTTAGTAACGAAGGCCATCCGAGTGTGATACGTTTAAATGTTCATCTACAATATGGCTAAAGAAAAATGCCCGTGACCGCATTAAACAGACGCTTAGATCAAACTTTATAGAATTCCTTCTACTATGCTAAATTGATGAAT
>JAOPUL010003388.1:50755657-50767499 GCA_027564515.1 Octopus rubescens | reverse complement strand
AACCACAATAATTTAACACCCCTAATTATGCTGTTTGATCTGTGCGAACTGCAACTAGTGTTTGAAACGTATTAATGCATATACACAAGACATTTATTAAATACTAGATCAAATAATTAAACGCATCAAATGACATTATATCATTTCTAGAACTGAATGTTTAAACGATGATTGTGTTATTCACTTATGAAATATCTCTGTATATTGTGTAGTAACACAACATATCCATGAAATGTTTTCTCTAAGACGAATTCACACCACCATGCCTGTCAATGCTGTATTTACGTTACGTACGAAAAACAGATGGTGTCTATAAAAGCATTATTCTATTTTTTTATGTAACTATTCTTTCTTGCTGAAAGGGTCTCTTTAATGGATATTTGAGTGTGTCGATGTGTGTCTGTGTGTATCTATATATGTGAGTGTGTATGTGTGTGTATGAGTGTGTGTTTATGTGCCTAACTATTAAGGAAGGTATCTAAGCAACAGAAACACTTCCTTCATTGAACTGTACTTCAATTTTTATATTTAAATTTAGATCGTCCAACGATTATAGAAACGATTGTAGAATAAGTAACAGTAGAGATTCTTACATATGATTGTATTAGTTTCATGTCGTGCGCACCCAAATCACACACACACACACACACACACACACACACACACACACACTTGCGAAATGTAAGGTAATGCAAAAGGTACCATTCGATGCTCCGGTAAGGTGGTGCTGGTGTTCTTACAGAGTGTCTCCGGATATAAATTAAAAGCATTATTTCCCCAAATAGAATATTCTCTAGATTAAAATGAAACCAACCAGGATAAATTCTAATAATTAGCTACTTGGTCTTCAAACAGTATCGTTATCTTTTCAGATAGCCGTTTAATAAGGTGCTGTATGCAACGTTACTCGCAACCTCTAAAATATACATTATCCTCAACGTTATATGACTAACAAATAAAGGCATAAAGTCTCCATTCATGGGCACTGGCATAGTAGAATATTTATTTCTGATACAGCTGGCTTCTCGTCGTCACTTTCTGGAATAATTTTTTTTAAATGTTAACCGTCGTATTGAAATACTTTGGGAAAATAGTCAATATCTGGTTGATAGTTATCAGCAACGTACACATCTTTTAACCACATTGACATCATGTCTAGTGAATTTAGGAAGTTTGCCAGCTGAATAGTTTAACTCAAAAATACCAACTCCAGAGCCAATAAACTAGACATTAATGCACAATAGTTTAAATTTTTTTTAAAATACAGTTAAGTGCACCACCACTATTCTCAGTGGCAATGAATAGGCACTTGAATTATTTTCTTACTCGAAGCACCAAGAAGAAATCCACTCGGGTGGTCCAAAATTCTCTCTGGGATAAAGTAAATATTAAAATCACAGCTTTCACAAGATAGAGAACGTGAAATATCTAATGTTAGATTGAGACTGATATAAGATGTTAGTTTTCGGCCAGGGATTATGTTATATAAATATTCAGAGCAAAGATACATAGAATAAATCATAATATGAAATGTAGTACATTCGGAACATTGTTTCTCATCTTGTATACGGAACATATCGACTGTAAATCTATGAAGCAAGACATACTGTCGTCAACAGTGGGTAAATGAAATGGTATATGCTCACGCCACCATATTTTTTATCCTATAAACACTCATTCTACATGTTTCCAAACGTACAAGGAATGACGGGCATAGAGCATAAGAGAATGGTACTATTGTGACGTTAGCGATAACGTGATAATAAATAAGAATATAATCGAAATAGTGTAACCCATCGAATAACATCTCTGGTAAAGCCATGTTCACCTGTTTCTCTAGGCAAATTTTCGTTTAAATCATGCAAAATATTCTAGACAATAAATATTTTCTATTCTATATCTGTTAGAGTATCTCGTCTCAGATTATCTTTTTCTTGTCAATTTTCAGAGAATTCTTCATTCTTGGTATAAAACTCCCCTTCTCATTTGGGGTTGGTCACTATTACCACATAGCATTTGTGTTCACACGAACAGAAAGAGAATTTTAACAAATCAAGAATTTTATTCTTATGGTAATTGATAAAAATGTATCCTTTTTGTCGATGTTTATGCATATGGCCACTTTGAGTTACATCTCTAACCCAATTTCCGGTGTAATTAGGTAAAACATTGAAGGCGACCACCAATGTATTATAGACTGTTATTCTTTAATCTCAGTTGGAGTCAAGGTAGGGTATGCGTCGTGCTGATAAAGCAGGTATCCAGACCTGTCCTCTACTTTCTTAACAATCAGCCTATAACTTCAGATAACCGCCAGGACGTCGAAATACCCGAGTTGGTGTCCTAGTTGCAGTAAGTCCCTGGTCTTTGTCAAAGCATCCCTTTGTCAAGGCTAACACGTATATAAAACCCGCTGCTCTACTGAGTCGGGTATCTTGCACTAACCTTCTCTCTTGCCTTTTTGCTATCACTAATGAGAGTCGTTAAGGTGTTGCACAAACCACACTCATCTCAAACCCTTGTGCGAGAATTGCTGACATAGAACCCTCTGTCAGCGATGGCCATGCTCCTCTAACGAGTGGATAGCCATCATATCTTCCTTAGTAGCATGTAAATTTAGGAAAACTGCTGGTTGTTGAAATTATATCCACTTCTTGTTTGAACATTCACTTACTCTTCTATTGAGCATTCCTCACAAAAAGGCACTCAGTTTCCTTCCTCAACCAGAAGCCAAATTCAGCTTGGTTTTACAGCATTAAAACTTAGGCTAGTACATGAGTGCATATCTAAATTTGCATATTTGAGATTTGACGACATGTTAATTAAACAATAGCTATTTTATGCACAATTAAAAGTAAATTCGAAGAAATGAAATAAATTTAACCCATAAGAACTCATATAAGTCTGGCAAATGTAATGCTTATTTATTCAGATTGTTTATATATATATATGTATGTATATTTGTTTGTGTATGTGAGTGTGTGTGTGTGCGCGTGTGCGTGTATGTGTGAGAATATATTATGTGTGTATGTGTGTGTAGGGGAGGGTATTAAGCGTTGCATAGAAGGTGCCTTCTGCAATTTAGGCAAGTGAACCAATTTATTGATCCATTCTTTGAAACTAACCTTTGGTCTATAACATGCGATACAAACGTTTCCGTGGCCTCTGTTCGTGATTCCTAATCACTCCTTTCCTGTTAACTCTTTCAGTGCTTTGTATGCCAACGTTCGAAGTGGGTAACAGAGTAAGTAAAAGTCGATGAGGGCTTGGCCGAAGAGGAAGGTGTCTGTCTTCAGTCTTTTCAATCTCGTTCACCACACTACCTCCTTCGCCATAGCCACTAGACAGAGGAAAACTGCCTTTCTTTTCCGGCCAATTGAAGGGGGCGCGGTGATCTTTAAAATGGACTTGGCTGATAACCGGATCCGTCCAACACGTGTAAACAACTGTTCGACAAATCTCCACAAATCAGAAATACCCGGACACTGGATGAACGCATGCAGCACGGTTTGGGCACCCTGAGCACATCTCTGACAGCACTTCCGTGCCTGTAGGGCTTGTCTTGAACCGGCAGAGCTCCCCGATACCGCTGCTAGGCTAGGGATTTCTGGAAATTATTCATAGGCCCCGGCCAGAAATCCTCCGGAAAAGACCAGATAATTGGTGGTTCCCGACGCTCAGAGTTTCCCCAAGAACGTCTTCGCTCTTGCCCTCCGTTAATCTCATATAGAACTCTATTGTGGAACTTCCACCGAATGCATTGCCCAACTTGCAGATAGCTGTGAGCGATTACCGACACATCAGATACCAAGCGCCCTTTCTTGGTCTACGCTTGATCGAGGACTGTAGATTCATAAATGAGACAAGCTGCTGAAAATCCCATCTGGCGAACGGCGACTCCACCTGTTAAGCGTTAAGGAAACACTGGAGATGTCACAGTCTCGGCGCGTAATAACGCATCATTAGCCACGGCATGCCCACTCCTCCACTCAGTGGTTGTTGACAGCAAATGGACCGTTTGACAAGCGGAACATTTCTCTTCCACAGAAAGCGGAATAGCAATCGCTCCAACTTGATCAGCCACGAAGCAGGGCAAAATACGACGGTCAAGTAATAGTAGATGACGAAAACGATGTACCCATTCGCCACCTCAGTCGGACAATTCAGGGACCGTTTCCTCTTTGCCCATTTCTGGGTGAGACTGGCCGCGCCGGTCAAATCCTCCCCCCAGTTCATGTCCACCTGGATGTCTGGACCTAACCAGACCCCGAGCAATTTAACCGGTCTTTCCGTCCAGCGCCCCACAACGCTGACGGTTGGGATGGACATGCTTCACAAGGTGCCAAGCTGCAAGCCCACCGACTTGTCCTCTTTAATCTTTGCTCCTGTCACCGCGTCGTACTCATTTAAAGTAGTGCCGACCACATCGATTTCCGAGCTGTCAGTTACTATCACGGTGACGTCGTCCGAATAAGCCGACACGAACATTCCGCATGCCCCTTGAAATATTCATCTTCCTTAGTAATGGCTCCAGAGCCAGCACGTACAGAAGAGCAAGAGAGGGCATCCTTGACGAACCGAACGAGCGATGTTAACGGTATCCGATAGTTGGCCATTACTTTGACCACCGAACAGATGACGTTGTACATTGCAGCGATTTAGCATCTGAAAAAGGGATCGAAACCGGCCGCAGCGAGGCCAGCCTCTAATTATTGATGATCTACCCTATCAAAAGCTTTAGATCAGTTTAAATTGATCAGGGCCCCACCCATGCCAGGTTCTTTCCCTTCTCTCTCTATGATGTAGCGCGCGAGATGGAGGTTCTCGTGGATAGATCTGTTCGGGATAGCGCAAATATTCGCATCACCGACCAGCTTATCGACGACAAACGCCAACCTCTTGATTACCACCTTGGCCCAAATCTTATAATCTGCGTTCATCAGAGTTTTGGGCCTAAACTTGTGTTTCGCCCCCTTGTTCGGGTCCTTTCTCAGCAGTACCACAACTCTACGGCTCACAACACTGAGTATTCTCCCGTTCTGCTGCCAGTTTTTGGTAGACATCCGCCAAGAAATCACCGAAGAAGTCTGGTATATAGAGATAAAACTCGAAAGGCAGATCCTTCAATCCCGGTGACTTCTGTCTTGTGCAGCCTGCCATCGCGCCTCGTATGTCTTCGTCTGTTATCAGCATTTTGCAAACCTCCGTGACCCTGGACGAGAGGCGCTGCATACCACGGAGGTAGGAGATGAAGTGCAACCATGTCCCTGACACGCCACGCGCTCCCTAGAATTCGGCGAAGTGCCGCTGTAGTTCCATACACATCTAACTGGATTCTTATAGCATACGCCCGTCCAAACACATCAAAGATGGAACTGTGGATTTGTTTACCCCGTCGCAACACTGCCTCCGGTTCCATCGAAAGGCTTTCGTCCGCTCATGTCTTATTGCACGCGCCCTAGCTCTGACAACACAACCTTCGTGCTTGGCATTGAAGAATTGATCAAGAGCCAATCTTGCTGCCAGCTCTTCAGTCGATATGCCTCTCCTAAGCGCCTTTTTTAGCTTCCTAAGTAGGTCTCCCTCTATCTTAGATTCCTCTAAAGGTATTTCCTTTCTAAATCCTACCGCCTCTAATCTAATAGCTCTTTTCAGAGCTATACACCATCAGTTGCTAGAGATTGCATCCGACAACCTCTGATGTACAAACTTGCTAATCACAGGATTCTGAATGCTTGTCTCATTGAGTAAGACGCGTTCAACTTCCAGTACCTGTGGCCCTGTCGAGGCCCACGTTGGCACATTCTGGAAATTCAGTCGATACGAGTCCGCCAGTTGGAAGCGGTTAAGCAGGTCTGTAAGGACCCCCCCTCGGTTAGCCCCACCCTATCCAGGCGTGCATCCAAGATAGCGTTTCAATCACCCAATAGAACTAAAGACCGAGACGTCCCAAGGAAAAACTCCAAACATCTGAAGAAAACTGGCTGCGTAAATAGAGACTAGTCTGAAGATAGAGACGTATATAGAGACCACTTTCGCTATTGATCACATCCAGGACCCCAACCTACCCTCCGGGTCCAGGAAGATCGTCCGTACCTCGAGATGCAGGCCTTTATTAAACAGCACTGCTACCCTGCATCGCATTCCAGGCCGGCTGAGAGATGCGTAGATCTCAAAATCATCCAAAATAGGGGCTAGATTGCGTATGTTGGAAACCTTGGTTTCACTGACGGCTGTCACATCCATTGCTAGTGAACTGAGGTTGTTAAGCAAGCGACCCTGCTTCCAGCGCTACTCCAGGCCACGAACATTTATACAACCTACTCTTAAACGTGCCCTGATGTCCTGACAGAGTTTGGGAGAGAAACAATGGGCGTCTACGTGCCCTCCGGGTGCCGCTTGAGGTCGGGTGGTTCAATGACTGCAACTTCTTTGGGTTCTTCTGGGAACCATTTTGAAAGCATACTCGTGATGTTTATATCAGGGGTTCCCACGTCATGGGGGAAGCTATCCCTAATGATTTTATACGCCTCTAAAGACATTCGCACCATCAACAATGTTTCTCGCTCATGAAAAGTTCCTGGTGTTGAAGCTCACACCCTCTCTCTCGACGTCAATGTATGTGGGCCATCAATTGTTTGTGGGTCCTCCTCACTAGCACGCAGTTTTGTGTTTGTGTGGTTGGCTGTTGCTGTTGGAGGCGCTTTCTTTTCCGGGGTTGTTGCGGTTGTAGTAATGTTAGTGGAACTGGTTGTGATATCAGTGTATGTGTTTACAAATGCGCTGTTGGAGGGGTTGGTGATGCTGTAAGTCTGTGGCTATTGGGGACCTGGTGCTTGCGGTAAGGGAGTTCCACGGTTCCCTCTCTTTTTTTTAAAGGTAGAAAGCTCTCAAGTGACCTGTCTTCCCACAGAGGTGACACCATGGCCTACCACACTCAACTATAACGTGTAGCACTTCCCATCCTGGAAGACGAATGTGGTCTGCATTCATATGGCTCGCGTCTGGTTTAATGTGGAGTAGCATTTGCCTGGCTAGCCATCTCCGGCCACTTTCTGCTTGTAGAGATACTTTTATAGTAAATAGAGTTTTTTTTTGTATTTCTGTCAACACCTCGTTGAGCATGGCAATGTCCACCCGTGCATTCTCCACTCTTATGAGTTTAGATGACTCACCCAGACAAATGTCTTTCTGGAACAGGTCCATTTTGAAAAAGTCTTTGCTACAAATGATTTGTTGTTATTGTTGCCGTTACTTAGAATATTATTCGTTGTAGTGGTGGAGGTGGTGGCGGTGTATGTTGTGATCGTGTTCGTAGACTCGCAACTACTGCTAATTGCTCTCTTTGGCATATTCCATTTGATTGTGGGAAATTCATCTTCGTAATTTGAATTATTTCCTTGCGAAATTATATCACCGAATCTGCTGCTGCTGTTTGTTGACTTAGTGGTAATTTGGTCCACTGAAACACGAAACTGGTGGGCGTTCGCATCCTCTTTTATTTGTGGGTAGAAGGCGTAGGGCACCACCGTGTCTTGCACGTCTCCAAATGAACTACCTCTTATTCCTATTCCATGTCTTTCGACGTGACTAGCTTCGCAATATTTGTTTTTAAAATATATTATTCGAAAGAAATTAAATATTTTTTTCCGATTTTGATCGCCCAGAAGAGCTGAAACAGCGGAAAAAAATAAACCTAAGCAGAGTTGATGCTTTTACCAAACGTTTTGTAACAAAATAGTCAGTAAATAATGATCACAATAATAATGGTTTCTGATTTAGGCACAAGGCTAGCCATTTCGGGGGAGGGGTTTAGACGATTACATCCACCCCAATTTTAAACTGGTACTCACTTTATCGACCTTGGAAGGATGAAAGGCAAAGTCTATCCCGGCGGCATTTGAACTCAGAACGTAAAGTCGGAAAAATTGCCGCTAAGCATCTCTCCCGGCGCGGTAACGACTCTGCCAGCTCGCCGCCTTCATAAACGTAGAAATAATAGCATTTAGTATATTGTTTAAAAAAAACCATTCGGTGGAAAAAAAACTGGAAGACTTTCGAACAAATTTTATTAATTTTTATCGTTATTAATTTGAATATTTGCGACATTAGTCATATTCATTCAACTTTGAGTCGACCTCAAGGATATATTATTTCTTTCTCAAGGCACTTGTAATCATGTTAACATATGTGCTTTTGATATATAATATATATTTCGCATGATATTAGTTAAAGAATATAGAAACAGGGTTAGGGCGCTACATATATACCGTTATAAAGAGAAAGAATTAAACAAAATGTTTAGATTAACGTCAAAGTTTAATAACAGGAAAATGAATAGTAAGCGTATTTATTGACATTACAATAAAATCGTATCAGGTTAAAAGTTCTAAAAGTTCATTTTTGCCTATTGAATAAAAACAGATCCAATGCTGCTGGATCTTGGAATATATTTACTTGATTAGGATACAATGTACATAGTACCTAACTCCGTTCTTCATGTACCAATGAGATCTGAGTTTATGTGTGTATTTTGCCGATCTGTAAACAAAGTGTTAAAAAAATTCGCCAACTCCGTTCTTCATGTACCAATGAGATCTGAGTTTATGTGTGTATTTTGCCGATCTGTAAAGTTTTGAAAAAATTCGTTAACAAACGGTTTTCTTTGCAACCTATGATACTTCCAATAAAGCAATTTTCTATTGAGTAAATTATGTGTGAATATTATGCGCATAAAAACCACTTTACAAACATACTTCGTTTTGTATACTTGATAAAATCAAGGAAGATAAATTTTCACAGATGTAAGAATACACATTACAGTTTATATCCTAATGAAGAAATTAGCTACGTATGCTTAATATAGTTTAAGTAAATCTTATTAAATAACTATACTGAATATGGAACAAACCTTTTCTTATATATGGATGACTGTCAAAGAGATCAATAAATCTATGTCTTAAATTAAATTAAGACTCTTTTACAGTATCGTGTCATTGGATTACATAACCCTTAGATTTCCAAGTGTATGTTATGAATAAAATTAGTGGAGATTAGAAATGTAATTTAGATGAACACTGATAAATAACAAGTTACAATAGAGTTTAGTAAATCTTAGCAAGATAACACCACGTGTATCGCTTAATATATATATAGATAATAAAACAGCCATATAATCTACATAATGGTGGATATGGGTAGTAGACAAATGGATGAAAGGAAATATAATTAAATGCTTATCTCATTAGATTAATTATTGCCATAAAGACCGTAAATAAATGTTCAGAGTATGATTATTAAGCTTTGATCGTGTAGATGGAGGATTTCAATCGAATATATTTAGATAGAAATGCAACAAACCCAATTCTGATTCGTAAACAACATCAAAGGCCAGGACAATTCTTTGGTGGGATTGTCGAAACCAGAATTAATATTGCAATATGAATAAATTTCAAGTAATATTTTAGAGTGACTGAACAACAAAGGGGATTACAAATTCAATTACACGGTGTTATACACACCATCATGCAGCAATACGCAATAACATAGATTTATTTATTTCAATATATATATAAATTAATAAAAACAATATTAACTGCCCATTGAATTACTAAGTCATTTGAATGTTATAAAGAGGTTTATTATGAACAATAGTTATGTCTATTGCTCATATATTAAAACTGAACTATCAACTCTCGATTGTAACAACATATATTCGTGGTTGTGCTTACGGTGAATTAATTTTGTCCGTTTCAGTGACTCAATGTATTGTATTGCTGATCTGTTCAATATTATATTATTATAACTTCATTACAAATTAAATAAGACTTCAACTAAATAATACAATTCTACTTTGTTATAAATAAGAGTTTTGAAGTGTGAAGCAAATATCTAATATCTAAATATAAGGTATTTGGTTGGTAAATGTAGTTCAATTCCTGTATGAAAAGTTGTATTACATCTATCCATGCAATAGAATCAAACACTACCATTTCTACACTAACTATAAACATCCACTATGCATGTCTTACCAAAATGTAGATGTATTTCTAGTAGGAGAAATGATTAATAGCAAATCTTTTTAAAATTAACACTTATATGATAGAGTGCTCACATTATTTGAGTGGAAGACACTCAACCGCCTGAGAACAGGGATGGGGCGATCAAAAGCTGCTATGGCCAGATGGGGCTACAAGACCGGCCCAACCATCTGCGAATGTGGAGAAGAGGACCATACGATACACCACTACCTAGTCTGCCCTCTACTACCCAACCAATGCAGTTTAAAAGATCTCGCAGAATTCAATAATAATGCAAAGGACTGTGTAAAGAAATGGGAAACTGTCATATAACCATATGCTTTGAAGACACGAAAAGAGGAGAGAGATTTCAAATTTTGCTCAAATCCTGGCGTCCTTAAACTTTGAACTTACCTAACACCCACACACCTAATAACGATTGCAATTTCAGTAATCCGAATGCATGTTTACTTAACTCCAACTATCTATTAAAAATATAGTTTACCAATCTTCAGTATAAGGAAGCGAATAATCTGAAGCACATATAGGGTTTACTTCAAACCCTTTTAAGTCATGATATGATCAGCATAACTACACTTTTAGAACTCATCCCCTTGGAAAATATGATATCACTTTGTGAAGCTACCTCTGGGACTTAGAAACTAGAATTATGGAACTGCACCTGAAATAGTATATATTATAAAAGAGGCATGTCCGTATACAAAATTACAGACCATACAACCTTTGTACGGTGGAAAATATAGAACACCATTTTGCTGAGACCTCTTCTCTCAATAAACATTCCGAGAACTTTATCACACATAAACAAATCCTCCTGATACAACTAGAACCTCAACGTACAACTATGTGTAATCTCGTAAAATTATAGCTTTATATATATATAAACATACACATGCATACATATATATCTTTTAATCGGCTGAAAAGTTACAAAAGGCACTCAATGGCACTGGTCAAGTATAAATAGGGAATACCATTACTTTCAAACATGTTAAATATAAAAGTCAAGACTGTGTTCGAGTTAACATGTTTTTATTAATGATTTTTTTCTTTTCATATTATATTTCTAGGTTTTGTTCTCTTATCTACATAAATGTACAAATCACTGAGTTGTAGGAACATGATTCTGCAAAGTCATGTTTGCGATAATACTTCCATTCTTTAAAAAGCCATACCACATAATTCGCGCTTCATTCTATTCTTGCTGGTGATGCCTGACGAAACCTCTCACATACAATGTATTCTTCAGTGACAGACTTTGGAAAGCGTAACGAGCGAAACTCAATGGGCCAATCACAATCTCCAACCGGATAGATGACGATGGGGCGTGGGCGGAATAAGGATGTAAACTTCTGGATTTCAGTTGACAACATAAAAAGACCATGATGTAAACACTGTTAGACATTTAATCCGGCAACTAAGTTAGCGATGAAGACAACGATGGCGATGATAATGGTGAAAAAGGCAATGACTACGGTGCAACGAACCACAAACATGAACAACAAAAACAATAACAACAATAAATATAGCAACATTAACAGCATCAATAGTATTCATTGAAGAGAAACTTACAATGTTTATCATCCCCAACAAGTACTGCTCCAGCTGGCTTTTACCGTGGAACTTTACCAAAGTGTTATCGGTAACCAACAAAACTTCCAGGTAATAGTTAACGGGTATGTCCCTACGTACACGATGTTGGCGTAGGTGGTGTTGTCTCTGGTTTTTCATCTTATAGTGTCTGCTTTCTGTGTGGGGTTAAAACAAAATAGAATAAAATAGGGAAACATAATATGAAGAAG
>JAOPUL010003388.1:50415887-50426174 GCA_027564515.1 Octopus rubescens | reverse complement strand
ACACACACACACACACACACACACACACACACACACACACACACACACACACACACACACACACATATATGTTCTTTTCTTTTTTTACTTGTTTCAGTCATTAGACTGTGGCCATGCTGGGGCACCACCTTGAAGAATTTTAGTTGAACGAATCGACCCTGGTACCTATTTTATTTTAAGCCTGTTACTTATTCTATTGGTCTCTTTTGCCGAACTGCTAAGCTGGGGGGACATACACAAACCAACACCAGTTGTCAAGTGGTGGTGAGGGACAAACACATACACACACATGCAAACACACACACACACACCCACACACCCACACACCCACACACATACAAACACACACACACACATACACATGATGGGCTTCTTTCAGTTTCCAGCTACCAAATCCACTCAGAAGGCTTTGGTCTGCCCAAGGCTATAGTAGAATACATTTGCTCAAGGTACCACACAGTGGGACTGAACCCGGAATATATTTATACAACAAACTTCCACACAGTTTCCATCTACCAAATTCACTCACAAAGGCATTGATTGGCCCAGGGCTATAGTAGAAGACATTTGCCCAAGGTGCCACACAGTGGGACTGAACCTGAACCCATGGGCCTGCAAAGTGAGCTTCTTAACCATACAGCTATGCCTGCAACTGTATATAAAAAAAAAAAAGAAAAGACCCAAGGTCCTTCCCAAGCCATTGGTTTATAAGGCCAGTTACCGGATTCTATGGCGCCTATTTTCCTCCCACACTGGATGGGACACCAGTCTGTTATAGGATTATTCACTTTTGCCAGCTGAGCGATTTGAAGCAACATGAAATGAAGTGTTTTGCTCAAGAACACAATGCATTGCCCAGTCTAAGAATTGAAACCACATTCTTACAATCATGAATACAACACCTTAACCACACACACACACACACACACACACATCATCATCATCATCAGCGTCATTTAGCATCCGTTTTCCATGCTGGCATGGGTTAGATGATTTGACTGGAACTGGCAAGCCGGAAAGCTGCACCAGACTCCAGTTCGTTTTGGCTTGGTTTCTACAGCTGGATGCCCTTCCTAATGCCAACCACCCCATAGAGTATACTAGGTGCAATATGGCTGCATGGGTAAGAAGTTTGCTTCGCAACTGTAAGGTCCTGCGTTCTGTTCTCACCTCTTGGGATCTTGGGCAAATGTCATTTTCTATAACCACGAGTAATCATTATTATTTTAACGTCCACTTTTCCATGCTTGCATAGAGTTTATTGAGTCAGATTTTCTATGGCTAGATGCCCTTTCTGTTGTCAACCCGTACCTGTTTATTACCCTATGGCCAGATATATTTCCACAGAATACTGGAAATGATTGACACTGCTTGTATGACAGTGACGTTCATTTACGATTATCACACAATGTCAAGACAAGGAAATACAAGCATACTCTCAACCTCCCCATATGCACACACACACACATATATATGTGAATCTTTTTATTGTTTTCTTTTATCTTTTACTTGTTTCAGTCATTAGACTGCGGCCATGCTGGGGCACCGCCTTGAAGGATTTAGTCGAATGAATTGACCCCAGTACTTATTATTTTCTTTTTAAGCCTGGTATTTATTCTATTAGTTTCCTTTGCTGAACTGCTAAGTTACAGGGATGTAAATTCACCAAAACTGGTTGTCAAGCAGTGGCAGGGTCAGACACAAAGACACACACAATACAATGGGCTTCTTTCAGTTTCCGTTTACCAAATCCACTCACAAGGCTTTGGTCGGCTCGAGGCTATAGTAGAAGACACTTGCCCAAGATGTCGCGCAGTGGGACTGAACCCGGAACCATGTGGTTGGGAAGCAAGCTTCTTACCACACAGACATGCTTAAGATTTTTTTTTACTTCTTAAAAGTGAGAAGGTTGAGGTGGCTCCATGGAATGATGCTCTTGGATCTATTTAGGGAATCAATGCAGGGTTCGCTTGTGGTGTGTAGACTGCGTGTGGTTGGTGCATGATTGGGTAAATTTAATATGGAATGAAGACTCGTGTTATCCATATAAAAGTGAATATTGTTGGAAGCGGTGACAATGTGAGGGAGAAAACCGGACCCCACGGAACGTCAGAGTGTTTCGAAAGAGAGGCAGAAAAATCTTCGTAAACATATGCCGAGATAGTGTGATCTGACAAAAAACTAGCTATTCAAGATATGAGAAATGGAGGTTTTGATAGAAACATGCCAAACATTATCGAAGGTTTTGTTGATGTCTCTATCAACAACACTGCTTCCATCGAACTTCTGTAAAGCGACAACTCGATGGGGGTTGACATGAGGGAGAAGATCAGCCTTTGCAGAAGCCGTACTGGTGGTCACTGAAGAGAGAGGTCGAGAGGTCGAGGGCGAGGGCAAGAGAGAGTGAATCAGAATGAAAATTATTCAAGGCGCTGTGGTTCGTTACTGTTAATGGCTACCTTACTAGAAGTGTTAGAAAGAAAAGAGAATTAGGATGATAGTTCGCTAGATTAGAGAGATTGCCTTTTTCTGGAATAAGAAACGATAAAGCGTACATCCAATTGCCAGGGGTATTTTACCGTGGTGCGTGAGGAATTAGAGAAATCGGTTAGTGTAACCGTAGTTCCTGGGCGCGGTGTGATAAGATACATAGTCAGAGAGAGTGACTGTGTTTGTTTGAAGAACCTGATGTGTGGGTAATCATGTTGGGGTGCCTGATGGAATGAAAGGGAATAGATTTGGAGAGGATTAGCTAATGGTGTGTTTTGTGGAGTTGTATGCAAGGCATCAGAAGTGAAGACTTTCTCCATAGGGGTACTGCTTATAAAGCCATCATTGTTTAGAATTGATAGAAAAAAGAACTCTTCAATGCGGGAGATATTTTGGCAGGTGACACATTTAATTAACTATAAAATAATGAAAAATGTATGCTATAAGGAAAAATCAACTTTTCTATTGCAGTGATTATGACTAAAAATATTATACTAGAAAGTAACAGTGACAAGTAGATACAGGTCATGCAAGGAGTAGGAAAATATAGTATTGTTTTACTATTGGAAACGTTAAATGAATTTGACATCGAATAAGTGCCGTAGTTGTAGAAAGCAAAATTATTGAAATCTGTTTTACATAAAGATAATTAAGACACCGCTGCCAAAATAATTTTTACATTGGTGGTGCTCCAGCATGGCCGGAGACTTTGGACTGAAACATATAAAGGAATAAAAGAACCCTTCCGTCCATGCTATCATATATAAATGTACATATTTGTATGCACGTGAATAGGTGTTTGCGCGAGAGTGAGTATGTATATATGTGATGTATGCGTGTGAGAGCGTTTATATGTCTGGATGGATATGTATGTCGAGAAAGTGGCTATGAAAAATGACAAAATAAAAGGCAAAAGCGGACACGTAAAGTGTACATGATATAATGAGAAGTATTCACTTGGTAGGTCATATGTCAAAGTGAGAAGATAATGCTACCAAGAGACAGTTACTATCATCCTAAATGATGTATATTCTTAGAACGATCTTTCTTAAGGACAAAGCTTTGCTTGTATGTGTATGTGTGTTAGTATGTGGAGGTAGATGTGTGCGTGTTTTTGTTTGTCTGTGTATTTTTGAACTACACTGAAACAAAAATAACTGAACATAGGATGAAAAATTATAACTGAGTTAACGAAGTTTAGTGGGAAGTGAAAAGAAGAATGCTGGCACACTTGTGAGTGTACAACGAGTATAGAACTGACTCCTGTACTCGGTTGATGTCATATATTCTTATTGAAAGACAGCTGACTCCCAACGACTCAGCTCATTTAGCAGTAAATGGATACACAAAACTATTGAACTTTAAACCACTGTAATAAAAGACGTTGGTGTAAAATCGCTCATTCGTTCATTCAGTATCTGGTAATTTGTTGTTCAAATTCTTTTGGTCGATGTGATTAGATGAAGACAATGTTCCAATCATCCATTAATAGATGTAACTGGTCATCAAGGGTCAATAAATTGTTTCAGTCTTTGAAAAACTATCCTTATATTTCGAGTTTCAAACAAGTCATCATTCCCAGCCCACACTAATTTATCATTTCAGTTTTAATGAGTGAATTATATGCACCAACAATAGTCTGTCGGTGTTGTCCCCTTATGCTGTATTCAATTGCATGCGTAATAACTCTGCTTCATTGTCTTTAGTTCTTCGTGTGAGCATTCACAAGAAAATAAATGATAACCGATACCATGGTACAATATGAAATACACAAAACTTCAAACAGATTATTAGAAATGCTGGAATATTTATTAATATTGAAACAGGACACACTATACAATCGGAATATTCGAAACGGCATATAACCCTTTCATAAATAAATTAGCACCTGGAAAATTAGATTATACAGAAATATGTGAACGCTGTCAACCTGCAACACACATCCAAAGAAATATTTGCAACGAAGAAAAATCAATATCAAAGTTTTAGTGAGACCTCTTTCAACTTATGTACCAATAAAAGTTAATCTCAACAAATGCAAGATAACTTTTACACAAAAACTAAAAATTGAATTAAAGATAACCACTCCGGTTATGTTGTGGTTTTCATTCACGGAAAATTACTCATACATTCGGCCAAATAGTACACGTAATGTAATAAATTTTAATTTAAAGTTTAAATTAAATTTGAAAGTGAATTTAGCAGCATTATGCGTTATTACAGGAAGTAATTATTCGTTCATACATCTTTTTTAAGATGACAGTAATACTTTTCCCTATCGGTGATCTGAATTCATTGCCAATTCAAAACCTTTAGCAAATTGCGTGTGGTGGCGCTCAGCTATTTGTACTTGAAATCACTTTGTTATTTTGTATCAAATTTTGACCAATCGTAACGTTACCATCATATTTTTTTGAGTATTTTCTCCTCTTAATCTACAGATTACTGAAATAGTGGATCTGAATTTAGACTAACTAAACTGTATTACATACACATGCAACAATTCAAGTTTCTCCATGAAATATCACATACTACATATGATATCTATCTTCATGTTTTAACCTGTATAACAGCTTATATAATCAAAATTCTACATACATATTCTTTATCTTCTTGTAGTCGCAATCTTCAGGCGAAGAGAAACTTTGAAAAAATGTCAAGATGATTAATGCTAATATTTAAGTCGTTACTAACATATTTAATATAATCAACTAAAATTGTTAAAGTAATTATCCATCAGTCGGTCATGTTAATAAATTATAATTAATGCTAATACTGCTGCTGCACATACCGATAGAAGTTCAGTATGTGTAAAGTAGTAAAATATTTTCAGCTAGTTACTATCGTGGAGGACTGATGACAGGCTGTTTAATGATGAACTACATCAAGCTGTTAAAGCAATTTTGTTTTCATAATTTAAAGAGTAAGTCCTGACGCTTTGGCTATAATGATGAAACAAACAACGTTGCTTTGAATTTCTGTCGATGAGAGTACTACAATGAGAATTCATTCATAAAGTAAGCTAGGACTCATTAGGTTTCTTTCTCAGCTTTTATCTCACTTTTATTTAGCACAGGTTCATTTTCATTGGGATTATATGTTCGCTACATGACAAGATTGTACTTTTCCAAACACGTAATTCATTCTGTTTAACATGTCCCTTTGGTACTGAATTCTTTCTAACTATCTCTAAATAATTTAGCATTTCTTACAACTAGACTAGTTCATGAATTATCAAAAGTGTTTTCTTTGTCCACAGTTGGAATGTCCATCCAATGGTCGAGAGGTGGACGTGAAATTGACCGATGAGTTTTTTTTCTTTTATAGTTTAAGGAATTCTAGAATCAGTTCTGGTGTGTTAAGTTCCTTTTGATTAGTGTACACATACGTCTTAAAACTACCAGGTCTGCATATTCAATTTTCTACTGACATGTTTTGTGTCGTATTTTTTTTTTGCTAACTGCGGTTATTTTTATTATTGTTTAAGCCAACATCAGCTCTGATCAAGGAAATTTATTTTCAAAGTTATTGCAACCATTACTATCACTTTAAATGTTTCTAGTGCATGTAGATCCATATTATCTAATATGTCCTTCCATTTTAAAAGTTATTGGGTGTGAGTTGAGGAGAATTTGGCTACTATTACTAGCATGTCAATGTACTAATTTAAGGACTTTTCTTTGTTTGCACACACTGGTGGCGATTTGGCAGAGTCGTTAACGTGTCGCCAGAGAAGCTTAGCAGTAATTCTCCCAGTTACGTTCTACGTGCTAGGTCCAAATCCCAACGAGGTGAACTTAGCCTTTCATCCTTTTCGGAATCGATAAAATAAGTACCAGTAAAGCCACTGGGTATATGCCTGCAGGGTTCTGGGGACCACTTGTGAATTTCCTATTCCCTTGTTACTCCTTCAGGAATTCATGAACAATCTCCCATTCGGGATATGGTGAATTAGTTGGATGGAGCCAGCTCAACCGACCCAGGGTGAATACCGTAACACACACAACACACACCGTAGTGAGTGCTATCCAAGATCAAAGATTTTTTCCTACACCCTATTAAAGTAGTGTTCGCATGATCAGAAAAATTCCAGAAAGATGACATCAATTTTTTTCCTGAAATAATTTGACACCAACCCTGAAACGTAAGGGGTCATTACACAGGATTTATCAAAGGGAATAGTTGCTGCTTTGTACGGAGCAGGGTGCAACACACCATATTATGTGTGCTTCGTGTAAAATGGGGGTTTTCTATCACTTGGTTTTCAAGTGAATCTATTTTATTGTACTTCGTACCGGATGATTGAAATAAAGTTTAAAATGAAGTCAAGCTTTTAGACCTTAACTTAGTATAATTAAATTATCAATTACTTGTAAGTTTATGTGTAAATGGATCTTCGTCTGTTTCGGCGATGAATACTCAGTTGGCCCAATCAACTGTTCTGCCTGCTCTTTGATATAACATATAGGTGATTGAATCATTCGACAGATACGTGTACATTTAACGTAATCCTCGGGTTAAACCAGCACAGTAACATATGTTACACGGCTGGACCTTAGATTTATGGGCATAATCAATCCGATGGGCTTACGCATAGTTTTTGAATACACAAGTTAATCTCTTCAAGGTTCCTGTCCATTTGAGTTTATGGTAAATGGAACTCCCTTAATGTGCCACTTAATTTGAGTCGAACCTGAGAGCTTGTGATTGTATGGCGAACTTCTTAAACATTTGTCTTTGCAGCTTCCATGTCTGTTCGTACATCTGCAATTGGATATATGCGTGTGTGTGATAACACACATTTCTTTCTATGTCCTAACAGGATGGAGTATCGAAATCCTCCTTATGTGTGAAGAGATGGTATCTTACTTTTTATAAGATTTCTAACCTAATTAGCTGCATTACTTTATTGAATGGTTGGTATAGTGATATGGAATCTACAGCGATGAGATAAACTTTAATGAAATGGCATTACGTGTTGATATTAATGTATTCAGCCATGAAATTTCCTAATAATACAGATTACTAAACTTTGATTAATAGTGGTTCCAATATGGAGAGCAATGTTTTTACTTTGCCAACATTTCAAATGTCGTTATTATTAATAGACTTTATCATTCGGTGATGTCCAGTCGGGCAACAAATCTCTTACGAACACTACGCTCGGTTTTTCTTTCAACTGAAAGCCAAATATATTTTAACAGTGATTTCCCTTGGTGGCATTACCTACCAAATTGCCATACATTAACGCAGACAAACAATTACAAACATAGAGATAGTGAAATGCACTTCACTGATTTGTCCTTCCTTTCTTTCTCTACGTGCTTTTATCTACTCAAAATCGATATAACTTGGCATTTTGGTTTCTCTTGTCAAACCAAGAGTAACAGTTTGAGATTCACTGCTTTGTTTTCAAAATCAGTAAAGACAATTCTGTTTCAAGTGATATCATATCTTCATATTTTATATTTGTTGAAACAAAATACGCTTCACACAACTGTCGGAGCTAGCTTCCTCATTTATTGTCATTTCGATCCTCCAATCAAGAAACACTCACAGCAGATATAGCGGCCATTCTATTCGTATTAAAGTATATTTTATATTTGGTTGCTTCTTTTGTTTGTTTGTTTGTTTGTTTGTTTTGTGTGTGTGTGTGTGTGTGTGTGTGTGTGTGTGTGTGTGTGTGTGTGTGTGTGTGTTCTTTTTGTCTGTATTCTGGGATGTGTGTGTGTATTTTGTTTTTAAATATATTGTATAGCATCATTTATGTGTATGTGTGTAAATTGTCATTGCTTATTTATTGATTAATTGTGAATGTTTCCATATTTAATTGTGGCTTATATTTGTTGATGAGTTGTTTTACCTTATTTATTCTCTGTTGTTATGGGAAGAGGTTAGAGCACTTGTAAAGGGGGATGAGTTTAAAGTTGGCTAAGTCCATTCCTGCACAATCTTTCAATGTGACAACCTAAGGGAATTTTCCTTGTGTTCGCGTCTCGTATTTGTTGGCGATGAGTCGTCATTCTTTTGCGTAACAAGATGCCCGTCTGTCCTATGTAATTTTGCTGGCATCCAGGTAGATTACGTTTTCCGAGTTGCAGGCGAAGTTTGCTTTTAATTTAAGTGTTTGTCCACCTTTAAATTTGAACTCTGATCCTTCAATTAGATATAGGCATGTGCCACAATTTGTTCTTCTACATTTTATCACATTTCGGTTGAAGATTTGTTTATGTGTTTTTGTACCAGGGAAAATGTGTTTGAGTGTTTTGGGTTGCCTTTTGCTTTTGATGATGTGGTGTGTTTCCAGAATTGTTTTTCATCCTTTCATTCTCAAGTAAAATGTGGATGTTGTCAAATATTTCGATGTTTCTGCGGTTGAAGATTAATACATATGGTAAATTATTCTTCGTAGTTTTGATTTCCTTAGTTCCTCGATATCAATATGCTTTGCCTTGTCTATTCCATTGGTGATTACGCCTAGTGGGAATGCTTTTTGGATGAGTATGTTCTTCAGTTCATTCGGTCTTTGCTCACGCTCAAATGGGTCTGATATTATCGTGCATATTCGCTTCGCTAGGTTAAGTGGAATGTTCAGTTTGTTTGTTTTGGGTGACATGATGTGCATGGAAGGATCTGCTTGTAGTCCGTGGGCTTATAGCCGTCATGTTGCGTAAGTGATGCAGGAATGGACTTACCCAACTTTGAAATCTTCCCCCTCTACAAGTGCTCCGAGTACTTCACCCAACAACAGAAAATAAGTAAGGAAAAACAACTCATCAACAAATATAAAGCACAATTAAATATGAAAGCATTCACAATGAATCAATAAATAAGGATTTACAGTTTACACACATGCCCATAAATGATTCTATACAATATATTTAAAAACAGAACACACACACATAACAAAATACAAAAAAAGCACAAACTCACATCATAAAATACAGACACACACACACACACAAAGCACCCAAACTAACAAACACCCACACAGAAACGGCTGAGAATATCCTGAAAAGAAAATATCTATTCATTTCAAGAGAAAAAACATTTTATTGAGCCCCCACTCACACTGAGAACTGACCATTTCTGAATAGAAGAAATAAAAGGATATTTTGTTGCAAAAGTTAGTATTCATTTCAAGGGAATGCTTTTCAAATTCAATGGAATTCCTGAAACATGAACACCTACTCCAGAGACATAAAACTCATGAGTTTTCAAAAGAGAAAGGATTGGTCACAGAAGCAATTTTTTTAAAGGCCTCCCTCCCCCAGAAACTTACCTGTCACCTGCCAACATTCATTTCTGAATAAAAAAGAAATAAGGTTTTACACAAAAATTATTATTGACCTCAAAAGAATTTTTATCAATTCTGTAGAATTCCTGAAACGTGAACACCCATCACAGACCCCTACATAGACAACATGTACAAGCAGAGACTGTAAGATGAAATTTCACACTTCCTCTTAACTATGCACAACATATGAGAATAAACTCTCTTTAATTTCCAATTTTTTATTATTCCTTATTTTTTGACTTTCAATTCTTAATAAGATGGACATACATATCGAAACCGGTTATATGTTATTAAAGTCACTCAATTAACATATATAAAACAATATTTAAGCATACTTCCCTGCTGTTTCCCACTTTCATTTTTCTAATATAACCCTTGACTTTAGTGCGTGTGTTCATTTGGCAAAATAAAAACAGATAAACCATGACCATTCCGAAATATAACAATATCGGTTTCAACACACGGTTTCACATCAGGTGTCTTGCAACACAAATTGATAA
>JAOPUL010003388.1:50268381-50283538 GCA_027564515.1 Octopus rubescens | reverse complement strand
TTGCCCAAGGTGCCACGCAGTGGGACTCAACCCGGAACCATGTGGTTGGGAAGCAAGCTTCTTACCACACAGCCACGATCTTTTACTTGTATGGCCTTGAAAGGTTTTTAGCCGAATGAATCAACTCCACTACTTATTTTTGTTTTTTAAATCTGGTACTTATTCTATCAATCTCTTTTGCTGAACTGCTAAAGTTACAATACAAACACCGGATATCAAGTGGGCATGGACACACACATAATAATGGGCTTCCTTCAGTTTCCATCTACCAAATTCACTTACAAAGCAATGATTGGCCTGAGACTATAGTAGAAGACACTTGCCAAGGGTGCAAGGAAGGACAGTGAAGAGTATAACAGAGACTAAACTCATTTTAGATGGGAGAAGAAATGATACAAAACATTTTAAAGTCCACCTGGGGGTGTAGGGGATGATTAAAAATAAAACCCTATAATATATTGTTGAAGAGATATCCACTTGATCACTCATCATCATTATCATCATCATGAACATGAAGACAGTGATAAATTCTTTGCAATATTCTACATGCATAAGACGGTGAGCTGGCAGAATCGTTAGCATGCCAGGCAAAATGCCTAGCAGCATTTCATCCATCTTTATGTTCCGAGTTCATATTCTGCTGAGGTCGACTTCACCTTTCACCTTTGGGATTGAGTTAATTGACTTACCCCCCCCCTAAATTGCTGGCCTTGTACCAAAATTTGAAACCAATATTCTACATGCATGTTTTCTTTCTAATGCTATGCTATCATCACCAAAATTGATCTACAAAAACTTGAAATTTCTAAGCCTAATTATAGATGAAGGTTAACATTTAGAAGTCCTGGAGCAGTATCACTGAATGCTTGTCAAAAGAAACATTTCTAAGATGATTATAGTTTTAGAGTAGAGAGAACTCCACCACATCTGTACAAGAACTCAAAACATAAAATGCCAGGACAAAATGTGGCTAGTTATTTTTGTCTAATATTCTAATGATTCTGCCAATATACAACCTAGACTTGACGTTTATTTATAACTGAAAGACACCTTCAATATACTCTTTAAATAAATGTAAAAAAAAAGGGGGGGGAGTAGCAGAGGACGGGGGGTGATGAGGGGGCGATGGGCCACATATCCCAGAAAAAGAGGGGTACTCAGCCACACTCTGCGATAATGACTACGATGGTATTGCCACGGAGAATAGCCAGCAACACTCATTGCTATAGCCACTCCACCTCACGGAGCTCATTTCTCCAACAGGTTGTTGCTAACCCTATTTTGGAGAGGAAATTGGCAGTACAAGGGCCAAGAACACCCAACGTCCCGATGGCTACCAGCACAAACTGATAGCGGCCAGCCAGGCTTTTGTACTTATTGACTTTTCTCTCCTCTGTCTTATGGGCTGCCACACCAGGGTTTGCGGCAGATGGCAGATGCCAGAAGGTTGGTGCTGGAGAACATGTCACTGAATGTCACATCCCAGACTAGGGATCTACCTCCCTTCTTTATTTTATTGATCCTGGAAGAATGAAAGGTAAAGTTGACTTTCGCAGGATTTGAACTTAAAACATAAGCCTGAATAAATGCCACAAACCATTGTTTAATGCTCTCACGATTCTGCCAATATACCACCTAGGTTGTTACTTTATTTTCTTCACCCCTGGATGCCAAATTAACTTTGGCAGGATTTGAACTCAAAACATAAAGAGCCAAAACAAATATCACAAAACATTTTTGTCTGACACTCTAATAATTCTGCCAATCCACCAGTATTTAAATTTATAACAAAATAAAAAGATACACATTTCAAAAGATTTTTACTACAAGATGGACTTCCTAGAGAGAAAGTGGATTGGTTTATTTCTAAAAATTAAGGATGGACTGTGTTATTAATTACTTGTAGGGACACCGTATATTGTCATGCAACCATAATATACTACAAAATATATTAAATGCTATATAGGTCAATACTGTGCCCTACAGTGTTAGCAGTGCTTTTAAGTCACATTTAGGTTATCTCTACAGATATTCTGTAGAAATTATAGCCAGCACTGAATAGTTACGACGTTTCGTATACGAATACATCTAAAGTAAACAAACCGATCGAAGATGGAAAAAATAGGTAATGGGTGTATATGCCATATTTCAGGAATTCTTGTTCCTTCATCAGCACTACATCCAACCCATTGACTATCCATGGTTATATATATATTCAAGGTTTGTGGTTCTCTCCTCACAGTTAACACACTTGTGTATTGAGCACTTTGCATTTTTGCAAGAAAACACAAACTTATGTATGTATATATATATATATATATATAGAGAGAGAGAGAGAGAGAGAGAGCATATAGCAATTGGCAAATAGTTTGCCAAAAATTATCTGTTACAGATAAAAACAGTATGAATACTGAATGTTAATCTCTAGGGCCAACTAAACATGGTTAATCTTTCAAAACGAAAATACTGCTATTTTAACCCCAGGAAAGCGGCCTTTCCAGATGGTTAGTCAGTGCGTCCACCATATCACGTGATATGGTAGTCTCTGAATCGAGTTGTGGCACTGACTAACCGGCCGGAAAGGCCGCTTTCTTAGGGTTAAAATACCAGTATTTTCGTTTTGTAAAGAATAGCCATGTTTAGTTGGCCCTAGAGATTAACATTATATATATATATATATATATATAAGAATAGTTAGATGAAATATAAATAAATAATTCAATTCGAAACTAATAGGAGTTAACCGCTTTCACACAAGTGTGGAGCCACCACTCGGGTTTGAAGAGTACACACTAGAAACCCTGACCACATCTCTGTTTCATGTACTCTGCTTTCAGGTGCCCAAAACAGTCAGTTGCTTCAAAACCCGTGATCATCCATATTGATGGACTGCATAAGAAAGTGTCTGCGCCCTACTGAAGTTTAAGTAATAGCAGATTATAGACATGAAAAGTGGCTTTCACTACTAGATTTCTCTTTTTACCACTGTTCCCGAAGGTATATCTTCCATGTTAACTTACTATGCTCTCCGCATAGTCGCAAGAAGATGGAATAATACTGCTGGTTATGGCAATTGTGGGGGAGAACCCTCATCCTCTGTTTCTAACATTGATGATGGGATGATTCATTCTGCTATCCTCGGAACGACAACCAGTGATTCAACCGGTGGAGGTATAGAACTGGTAGATTCCATGACCCGACATTAATATAACTGCTGCCTGTGATGTTACTCACTTTCTGTCTTTCTCGGCATTTCTGGTTTCCCTATGTAGAAAGCACTCCTGTTATTGCTATACATCTAACAGATGGTTTCCTACCTTTCCCTACTAGATTATCCCATGACTTTCTGTCTCCTCAATAGGATACAGCTCCGCCGTAACTACGAAGTATCTAGACGAACATCAAGACTTAAATGTCTTTACAGATATATCACCTGACTACATGTAATTTCTGGTTACCTTACGGGGTCACAACCTGTCGGTACTGTGCCCCCAAAGTAAAAGAATGAAACCAAAAGTGAGCGTTTCCAATGTTCTCACCTTGAAACTCGTGTTGCATTTCCATATGTATTGGGACATCTGATTATTGGTAGGTGTGTGATGCACTAGGTTTGCCTGTTTTGTCACCTTGTCTTTAGTTATAGAAACCAGATACACACTTCCCTATGCCTCGATTAAGGGGAAAACACGCTTCCACGTATCAATTCGTTTGCGAAGCAGAGATGCAGCCGACTTCCACCTTGTCTGTTCTTGCATAAACACCTTAGGCAAGATACCACTTACATTAGTGACATACTACTAATGTGCAGTTGTGTAATGTCCACTGCTAGCATCTCCTTGGCTAGTAAAACTAGGAAAAGAATGTTATTGCTGTTGCAGATGATAGTTTTGATTGTATCATTACAATTTATATTTTCATTTGTTAAATGCTCTTTATTTTTTTTTCAGCGGTAATTAAGTAGATTTGTCTGCCAGTTTAATTGAATTAGTTTTGCTTTTTATCGTTCTGTGCTCTGTGTTGGTATGTTCATTATTACATAGAGTGAGACGTTTCCTGTTCTGGAAAGGGAAACTATATTGACATAAATGTAAACATACAAACTATAGATAAATGTTCAAAAACATACAACTTTGTCTAGCTTATGCAATCGGGTAAACGTTCACACGTTCGGAAATGTCTGTTTCATATTATACAAAAAGCGAGCATTTTATGTAGTAAACTTGGAAAAAGTCCAACCCCTTGAAGCAGTTTGACAATTCATCTCTTCTTTTCAGGCAACAAACAATACGAACAACAACGACAACAACAGAAGCAACAATACCAATAATAACAACAGCAATAATAATGGTTTCATTACTAGCCACTATGATTCACACAAAAATGAAGAAATTACCTGAGCTAGATCACAAAAACAGGGAACGGGGTTTGTGGGTAAACAAAATGCAAATAAAATGGCCTGAACAAAAAGAAATTTAAACAAGGAAACTTCTCCAATAGCGAAGAGACTTGATAAACTTCATAATATCACAGTCACACTGACTACAACGGCGAACATAATCTCCAAGCTCTCCTCCTTCAGTTCTAAAAGATCATGCTCAGAGCAACTCCGTTCACCTTTCATCCACATTTCAACCAATATGCTAGAAGGCAGCACTTGACTCTCCACTCTCAGTTTTCTTTTCAGGTGGTACTTGAAAATGTTAATGAGGGCTTGCCAAAGTGTCTGCCTGCAACACTTTCACTCTTACCAAAACCACCATTTATTTCACCATGACAAAGATAAAACGTGAGATTTTCGGGCCTAAAGAAATTGACGGCATGATCGTTACAATATATTTTCGGATAACTGTACCATTTACATCTGAATCCATCTGCTCGACATACCTTCAGAGGTCGAATGAGTGCTGGAATCAGAGAAATGCAAGATATTGTGGGACTTTCCTATTCAAACAGACAAGAAACTAGAAAGTAATAGACCCGACATAACATTAATAGACACGGAAAGCGAAGTTGCTTACTTTATGACCCAGCATGCCCGTTTGATCCTAGGATCGTAAAGAAAGAGGGCGAAAATTAAAAATAAATACAACCCCTTAAATGTTGAAATTTCGAGAATTCGGAGTATGAAAACTGTAAAGGTGGTGCCGATAATAATAGATATATTGGGATCTGTAAGCAAAGATATAGACAAATGATTGAAGGAGAATGAAATACAATGTCCCATAGAACGTCAACAGAAACTTTGTCTCTTGGGGACAGGAAAGACCATCAGGAGGTTACTAAGCACTTGAAAAGCTTTTGAAAGCTTGTGGATACCTAAGGTTACATATAGTAACCCGCTACCCACGAACATCCTACCAGGAATAAGACCAAATCTGTCAAACCAATAATAATAATAAAAAAAGCTGAACAACTATGACGATTTGAAGTAGAAAATTCGCTGGTTGTGGGCAATGAAAAAAGTGGAAGTGCAATGAAAAAAGTAGAAGTAATACCAGTAGTAATTGGCACTCTTGGAAGTATCAGCACTCAACTACCATCATGGCTGAAGAAGATTGGTACACATGTAACAATGGAACTCCTACAAAAATCAACATTGCTTTGAACTGTAAGAATTCTCCTCAGGGTTCTCGAAGTATGATCAGAAAACAAGTGTCATCTCAGACCAACTAAAACACCGCACCAATCAAACGACTATCGTGGCTCTCTCCCCCCTGTATTCAACATTCTTCCCTCCTCCACCTGTACACAGTGAAGCAGCAGCAGTCTTGTTGACGGAATGAGACCTGCCATTCATAGCAATGAACACAGCAGAGCTACCATTGATACAAGCAACAAAAGATGAGTATAGTGCGTAGTTGTGGTACAGGTGATAGTAAGTGATAAGTTGCCAAAAGGCAATAGTTAGCATGTGACGCTGTGTAATTTTGACATGGTCGGACCGTCGACAACTAAACCGGCAACACCCACTAAGCTTGCTTGTTGAGGAGGGTGAAATATTGATTTTGGACACCCTGCGGAATAAAAAACAAAAAACGGAAAAGGGCAGAGGATCACGGAAGAGTCAATGACCATCCAAAAATAGGTGGACAGAAGTTGATAGCCCTGACCGGCAGTCTGTCTAGGAGAAGAAACACTCTGATTTAAAGACTGGGGTAGATAGATTTGCCTCATGGGTAGAAAGAGCTCTTTAGTCTTGGCTGACTATCTTTCTAGAGGTAGTGTCTTAAAACAATAAAACACTGCTTTGTAGCAAACCTGATAACACACCTCATGAATGAGTCAAAATGTCTAACAATTATTATACAAATAACGACGTTAACGGGACTGGAACCATAGGTGAAAGTGCTGCGTCCGGTAGGTGTTCTACAGCTCCGCAGGGTAGATCCTACCGTCAGAAAGAGACTGCGAGGAGGGTCTGGGATAAAAAGATAAATTCTGTTGTCATGGAGTGCTATTACAGGAGCAACCCTGTTAATGAAAGTGGAGCCCTAAAGAGAAGATATAGACAGAGGATGTTCCGAGAGTGATCTGTGAGAGCCCTGTTTGAAACAACGGAGAAGAAACTAAGTGACCAAGCTAGAGCAATCCGCAAAAACCAATGGTCAACTGAGCTATAGCTCGAAGCCATAAGTCCAAAGTGAAGAACCAACTGAAAATGAACATAATGAACAAGATATGGGTGATGAAGCTACAGGAGGGAAAGGTAGCAATGAAATTCATTATGAAACCGGCATTGTATTAGTTGAGATAGCATTAACACATATAAAGCAATTAAGCTACGAAGAACAACAAATTTTGAAAGAGGTCGTAGAAATTGCGAAGAAGAGAGCGTTTGCAGAAAATAAGAACTTCAAGAAGATCGATCGAGGAAGATTGAAATTAATAGTGGGTAGAGTAAATAAGATAATCGATCATGTGGAGAAAACGAATGTTATAGATATAAATGAAAGCAGCCAGTACATATGCAGTAAAAGTGATTGAAATGAAAAATACAAAAGGTAAGAGAAATGATGAAGCATGGTGGAAAAAAAGAATCCAAGACTCAATGAAAATACTCAGAAGAGATACCAACTTATTGGAGAGACAAACAAATAACCAGACGACTTCAACAGGAATGTACAGAGATCTGGATTACAAATATCAGAGCAAGAAAATGGGACTAGGTAGAGTTTTGGAAGGGTTAAAAAAGAAACTGGTGGCTAAAGCAGTCAACGTCAAGAAGTAGGAACAAAGAGTGAAGCGGTTCGGGCAAAATAGACTTTTCCTGAGAGACCAAAAGAAGCTATACCAGGGACTAAATGGCGGAAACCAACAAGAAGATGTAATCCCAAATGCAGAGGAAAGTAAGAGATTTTGGAGTAACTTGTGGAGTAGTAGAAAGACATATTAGTTGGATGCAGATTGTCTTAGGGCATTGAAACAAGAGTCAACAGGTATGGTTCAAGAAGAAGTTAGGATCACGGTAAAAGGGATCAGTACGCAATGCTGCAAAATCCCTAATTGGAAGACTCCTGGACACGATGGAGTTTAAGGGTACTGGATCAAGAAACTTACAACATTACATGTAAAGATCGCAGCCGAGTTTAATAAAATCTTAAACAACAGAAAGTCATTAACATCATCGATGACACTTGGACGGACAGTGCTTTGCCAGAAGAATACATGAAAAGGGAATGCTGTGAACAATTTCCGCCCTATTTCCTGTCTTCCAATTCTTTGGAAGTTATACAGTGAGATCTTATCATAAGCCATATATATTCATTCTTGGAAAATGAAAACATTCTTACAGAAAGAAAAAAAGGATGCAAACAAAGAAGTAGATGCATGAAGGATCAACTCTTGATAGATAAACCCATTCTCAGAGATTGCAGAAGGAGACATACAAACCTCTCAATGGCATGAATTGACTACCGAAAGGTATATGACCTCATTCCTCATTCATGGATATTAGAGTGTCTGGCCCTTTTTGAAGTAGCCAATTATATAAGAGAATTTATACAGCAAAGCATGAAAAGTTGGAAGTTTGAATTAACGTTATGTGGTAAAATGCTTGGAGAAGTCACAATCAAGAGGGGAGTTTTTCAAGAAGATAGCCTATCACCACTTCTGTTTGTCATGTGCACGATTCCATTGTCTGTTCTACGGAGAAAGACCGACCTTATGTGTGGGGACGACGAAGACTTAAAAACAAACATTTGTTATTCAAAAACGACTTGAAGTTGTTTGGAAAGAACCAGACGCAGGTAGACTTATTGATCAAGACAGTACAAATGTTCAGTGATGACATAGGAATAGAGCTCAGGATAAAGAAACGTGGAGTCCTAATACTTCAAAGAGGAAAGGTGGTGAAAACCGAAGGAATAAAACTGCCAGATTGATGTGTCATGAAGGACGTCGAAAAGATTGGTTATAACTACCTTTGCATCCTAGAGACTGACAGAATAAAAGAAAATGGAATGAAGAGTTTACACAAGAAAGAATACATGAGACGACTGTGTTTGATCCTCAAAACAAAACTAACTGAAAACAATAAAATAACTGCTGTCTATATCTGGGCTGTATCAGTACTACGATATGGAGCGGGCATACTTAAATGGATAAAAGAAGAGATAAACTAGACGGACCGAGAATCGCGGAAGAAAATGACAATGTATGGAGCCTTACATCCTAAAAGTGGCGTACATAGGATATACTTACCGCGAAAAGATGGAGAGAGATGGTGTGAAAAGCTGCGAAGATTGTATAAGAAGTGAAGAAAATAGTCTTGGATGGTATATTTGGAACAGCACAGAACCATTACTCATGGGAGTTAAATTGGCTGGGATCATAGAAATAGAGACGTGCACCAACAAAGAAGAGTTCAAGAAAAAGAAAGTTGAAAAGAAGACTGAAGGATGGAAAGACAAGGTGATGCATGAACAGTTCCTAAGAAATATGGACAAAGGCTCTAATTTTGGAAAGGTAGACAAACATGAGACATGGGCCTGGATGAGTAAGGGAAATTTGAAGGAAGCTCTTATTTGTGTCACCATTCAGAACTAACTACGTAAAATTCCATATTGACAAAACGATCAAATCGCCATTGTGCAGAATGTGTGAGAAGTTTGGAGAAACCACAAGCCACATTGTATGTGAATATAGCTCTTTGGCACAGCTAGAGTACAAGAGACTGTATGACACTGTTGCTTGAATTGTACATTGGTTTTTATGTGGGAAATACAACTTGGAATGAGATGACAAGTGGTATGAACACCAGCCACCAGCTGTAATGGAAAACAAAACAATATGGTGAAATTATTATGGGATTTCAATGTGCAATGTGACAATGTGATTGAGGTAAAAAAACCTGATTTCATCCTGATCGAGAAAGAAGAAAGACGTTGCTGGATTATTGACATCGCTATCCCAGGAGATATGCATATGGTAGAGAAAGAGAAGGACAAAGTTGATAGGTATCAAGATTTGAAGCATGAGATAGCGCGTTTGTGGCAGCTGAGGAAAGGGGGGGGGGTTATACCAGTTGTGATAGGAGCACTTGGATCAGTGACAAACCAATTTCAGAAGTGGCTTGGCAAACTTGGACTCACTATCAAGACTGAGATGCTCCAGAAAACAACACTACTTAGAATAGCCAGGATTTTGAGAAGAATTATGTCAATGTAACTGGAATGAGAAAAATGACAGGACCCATGGTCATTAATTATGACCCGCTCCTGATCAAAAGATATCGACACACGATCAGTCTGAGAAATGTTATATTAATAATAATAATTTAGGTGCAAAACCAACATAGACCTCGAAAGAACCAAAGCCAAAGTAGGCTTTAGTGGGATTTGATCTCTGAACGTAAACAGCCGAAACAAATATTGCAAAGCAGTTTTACCGACCCTCTAACGATTTTGCCAATCCACCGTCTTAATAAACGCTTCTAATTTTAGTAATCAATTTTGAGAAAAGGTGGCTTATCGATTAAATCGTCACCCACTACTTATGCCAGAACAAACATCGCAAGATATTTTCACCTACACCCTAAGGATTTTATCAATCATATTACCCCAGGACTCATTCATACATACACAAAATAGTTGCAAATTTATTTCATGATATAGAAATTTATATAAAATCAAAATTTGTTTCAAAGATATTATACAATATATTGAGACGTCTAAGACATCATTTCAAAATAACATATAATAATTAACAAGAAGTTAATAATTAACAAGAAACAAATTTCTACCTTCCCTCACACGACTGTGATGTCTCCGTCCTCGTTTTCTCAAGTGCGAACTGGAGGTGACCGGGAGCTATGCTGTATTTTTCTCGATTCTGACTGGATGAGGTCAGAGGTTTGTGTGATGGTGTGAACGATGGCTGGGTCAAATGTTAAGGCTGTGAGTGTCAAAGATAGAATGCTTGCTTATATATACAAGCAAGTAATCTATTTCTCTATTTTTGGCTATTCTAGCAACCTGTTATTCATACTATCACCTGATACATTCACTAGGTAACACAGCCTTTTTTTGGTGGTGGGGGACACAATTACTATCCACACTGTCACGGGAGCTAAAACGCAAACATGACGTACGATTGTTAACAATGCTGCTACATGGCATTCACTGTACTAAGGCAGCTTTTGTCGTACTCATCATTCACACAGCCACAAGATCCTCTGATCTCATGCAATTTTCAAACTCCAATCAAAGTCGAAACAAATACAGCAGAGCTACATGTTCCTTCCTCTCACACTACTTTTGAAAATCATGAAATTATGAAACCAGTTAAGAAAATGGTGAATAAATTCTCTTTAAAGACACGAAGTGCATTTTCAACTTTTACGCATATAGGTGCAGGCATGGCTGTGTGGTAAGAAGCTTGCTTCCCAACTACATGGTTCCGGGTTCAGTCTCATTGCGTGGCACCTTGGGCAATTGTCTTCTACTATAGCCTCGGGCCGTAGACATTTTGGGGAAGCTGCTGATGATGTGGATGATATCTTCCACACCGGTATAGTAGAGCCGACATCATCTATCAAAAAGTAGAGGTTTGATGGTAACTTTTTTTCCTTGTTCATTAGGTATTTAGTATCTACCTCTTGTTCGTGATAGCGAAGGCGTATCCTTCTGGGTAGAATCTGATGTATTTATAACACGTCCAGACAAGGGTACTCTTATTGTCAATGCTGTTGTTGTCCACTAGCTTACGGGATATGTAACCATGCAAGGCCTTTTACAGATATGATTCCTGCTTCTCCTCCAATCTTCCCTGTATGTATGCCATTTCAGCTTCCTTTAGGTCACATGACATAGTGGTATTCCCAGAGTAACTGCGCAGTAATTCTTCTCCAGCTCTGAAGATGCTGCTCTCCCTTTTAAGTATGCATGGAATGTATTCATTTCTTTCTTTGCTGTTCTTTACTGTTTGCATGATACAATGCGACATTCAAAGCCTGTTCGAACTGACCTTATGCCTCTACTGCAATTACTTCGCCTCTCATAGATCCTATCGGTGTCGCTGTTAATGTATAAGTAGTCAATGGAGGTCAGTACATTTTTAGTTTTGATGTCCAGGCTGCCTATCTCGTCAAGTGTCCAGTCCAATATCCCAAATGTTGATATTACCACTGGCATAACAAAGGCATTGTGAGATATGATTTAGTGAAATGCATAAATATCCAAGTTCCATATTTTCTGGCGTCTACAGAATTACTCTTGTTATTCTGGATTTTGTCATAGCACCAATGTATGCAACATTCTCATCGATTCCGAGCTACTTGTTCTCTCGCAATTTCGTCGATCACAGATAACAACAGGTCGGTGGGGCCTTTTCACAACTCGTGTCGCTATCCTTCTCTCATGCATTGCTTTATGTATGTAAGCAATGAAGTTCTGCTTGAACTTCGATGCAATCTGTGATTATAGTATTTTGTATTCCTCATTTGTTTTTGTGGTATCATAAGTGGTTGCCATATATCCTTGTAGTGGTGGCGGTTTCTTATTGTTGTTGCTCGTATTGGTTGTGTTTCTTGTCGTTTACAGTCTCTTCGCGGAAAAAAGTTTACTGTGTTGCTAATATTCTCAGCTGGAAGCGGATTTGGAAAGACTGTTAATATTTCCACTCATAAAAAAACACCATAAAACCAGACTTAATTATATGGAACACAGAACGAAGAGTTGGAATGTTGCTAGAGCTGACAGTGCCATGGAAAGAGAACATCGCTAATGCAGAGCAACGAAAGAAGAAGAGGTATGATAGATTACTCGAAGAGTGCAGGGAACAGGGTTGGTATGTCGAGTACTACCGCCTGGCAGCGGGAGCTAGAGGCGATGCTATTTTAAAAAATGTTTGCATTTTCGAGCCCAGAGCTTAGAAAAGTAATAAAGAGGATACAGGAGGCAGTTGACAATGCCAGCTTCTATATATAGCTGAAACGAGAAGACCCGACATGGTTCGAAAGTCATAACACGTCGATTGGGAAATAGCGTCGCTAGGTGAGGCTGGCTGGCGCTGAAACAGCGTTGCTGCTTGACAGGTGGGTCAGGAAACGATCTCGTTCATTACGCGCTTCCTCCCCTATAGTTCAAAGGCTTGTGCCAATAGACAGCTAGTCTGCTATGGCTGCTGGAACTGAAGTTAACACGACGCTATTAGAAGGCGCAAACCGAGTTTTATTGGTCAGTTGAAGCTTAGACAGTGTCACGTGATAGTTAGCTAATGCTGGCTGCTGGAGCCTACCGGCGAGTATAGAAAGAGTAAAATTGGCAGGACGGTTATTCGCTAACAATCTTGTACGCTGCATCGAAGAAAATGAAGATCAAAAGACCAGGCGAAAAGGAGAAAGACGAAACGCTCTCAACACCAGAGCTGAAGAGACCTTCAGGGGGGGGACGTCGGTAGAGGAGTAGAGGCAGGAACCGGACGTGGTTCCTCCTGATGATGTCTTTAGCAACTGGATCCTATAAAGGCGCTGTTTAGGTAGCGAACCATGAAACGGGGTTGGAATACCTAGCTGAGTGATATTGTTTGGTAGGGTGACATACTTCTTTTCAGCGAACGTAGCTTACTGGCGCAAATGTGTTTCTGAAACATTTGAGAATGTTAAATATTTCTTATGTCTTTGAAGTCTCTTTGTGTCGCCTATCGAGGGATCTTCCTTAGTATTTCTGCAGAACTAGTATATGTCATGGTCCAGTTCAAACGTCCCACTGGATGTTTTTTCTCGATAGTTCTGCAATCTGCGATAGCTGACTCCGTGTTCTTTCGTCACCATGGAGTGTGTATAGTCATTTTGCAGGTCGTATGTATTTCACTGTTTGATTATTGCTACGATCTTTTCAAAAAGGGTTGTTTCCATGCAATTACTGAAAGAAGATAAACATTTATTTTACCAAGCATGTAATAATGGCAACAATTATGGCAAATATTATGGCAAAATTATAGGGGATAGTATTTATTATAAGGGAGGATGAATAATCCTCTATGCGAACGTGTCTGTATTCGCCGCCATGATCCATGTATGTATATATGTATATATGTATGTCATTATTCAGTCTTATTTCAAGATTTCTTGCCAATAGAGAAAGAGCCGGTTTCTAACCTTGATCCAAGGCTCCTTCATTGGAATTTCAACAACATCAACAGGGTATTTTTGCATGCATGTGTGTATATGTGCCTGTATTTGGAGTCAGTGCATGTGCAGATTTGTATAATTTATTTTATCTATGTATTCTCATGCATATAGTTGCATGTCTAGTGTTGTGTAGAAGTAGAATACCCCTATTTGGTTGGTTTCTAATGGACGGTGCCAACAAGATAAATGGACATGCGCAGATAGCGTAGAGAGGAGAGATCGGCGAGTACGTAGAACGCACGACGCTACAGTGGCGACAAGTGTTCGAACAATAATAACCACTAATATAAATAGTGACGTCGAGAGTCAAACAGTACAGAGTTTTCGAAAAAAATATGGAAACTGAAAATATTACTGGAATAGAAGAGTTACTGAAAATAGTTGTATAACAACAAGAGCAGCAGTTACAGCTACATAAGTTAACAGAGTTATTAATGCAGCCGAGAAATAAGACTGAATCATTTTCAGCGGAGAGTGTGGCAAATTCCATCAAAAATTTTCAGTATAAACCGGATGAAGGAAGTAGCTTTACTGCATATTACAGACGTTACGAGAACTTATTCAGAGAGGAATACAAGATATGGTTATATGAAAGGAAGGCAAGGCTTCTTTTGCGAAAACTTGCACCTCCGGAATACGAAAGTTTTTATAACTTTATTTTGCCGAAAAATCCCGCGGATTTGTGTTTTGATGAAACGATAAATATTTTGACTAATATTTTTAGCGGTGGGAATGTTTAAATTTAAAGAAAAATGTATCCAATGACTTTGTAACAGGTGCAGGGAGAGTTAATAAGGCATTTGAAAGGTTTAAGCTTGCAGAAGTAAAGCCAGATATGTTCAAGAGCTTAATATTCGTTAACGGGCTGGTAGCAACGGAAGATGCGGAAATTAGAAAAAGAATATTATCAAAATTAAATCAAGACGTTTAACTATCCTTGCAGAAACTGGCTGAGGAATGCCAACAAATAATAAACCTTCGAGATGATGCAAGAAAAATAGAAGACAATAATAATGAAAATAATAATAATGTACAATCATGTATACGGAAAGTATTGAAAGGAAAAGACAGAGAAATCCCGAACCCTGTTATGGTTGCGGAGACCTGCATTTTAAGAAAGATTGCTCCTTTAAGGATAAAAAATGTTTTCAGTGCGGTAAAATTGGGGATAGACAGTCAAAATGCTGGTTTAAAAAAATGTCTACTCAACAAAAATAAATTATACCACAGACAACCCAAAATTCGTATAGGTGAAAATAAATGGTTTTCAGACAAAAAGGCAATTAGATACCGGGTCAGGCGTATCGATAATAAATACGGCAACCTGGATTAGGATAGGAAGGCCGGTATACAAAACAACTACTAGATTAGCTCACGGTGTGTCAGGGTAACGAGTTCAATTCTTGGGCGAAATTTCGCAAGAAATATAATTCAAAGAATTAACCCGAAGAAGAAAAATATTGATATCTAAAAATACAATGAATCTGTTCGGTACAGATTTAATGGAAGAATTCGACCTGTGGAATC
>JAOPUL010003388.1:50229515-50240083 GCA_027564515.1 Octopus rubescens | reverse complement strand
ACATACATACATACATACATACATACATACATACATACATACATACATACATACATACATACATACATATGTGTGTGCGTGCGCGCGCGCGCGTGTGTGTGTGTGTGGGTGTGTGTGTGTCTTTGTATTTTATGCGTTATTACATTTATTGAAACACGTGATCTTGGGTTCCTCTTTCCATTACGTGAGTAAGGCATATGATTGAATGTGTATTTTTCTATTCATATTATTAAGACTGAGAAATTGCTTCCGTGTTCCCTGCCTGAATACAACGTCCATTGCTGTAAAACAACAATAATTACGTAAACGGCTGCCACGAAACTGTTTCTATGCAGAAAAATAACTTCCCAAACATATATATATATATATATACATTCACGTGTGTATCGGGGAGAGCGTATGTGTGTGTGTGTGTATGTGTGTGTGATCACGTGAGCGTTGTAACACTGTGTATGAATCTACTTGAGTGCTTTCTATTGTATGTATATTAAATGCTGATGCTCGGTGTAATATGGCAAGGAGAGAGGGCAACGTTTGCTGGGTTATTTTGAGATTAAATACATTTATAAAGTAGAAAGTTACATGCTGTGTAAGAAGATTTACTGACACACGGCAGTACAGCTAGTGTATTTACAACTGAAGCCACGTCATAAATCTCTCTAGCATTAACGCACAAATAAACACACTTTGACGTGTGCTCTCGTTTATATTGGCGCCTTATCTTGTATGTTTGTGTGGAAAGCAGATGCCTGCAGTTAAGATAAATTCAAGAACATAGCAAAGTAAATATTTCCAGCTAATCATTAGAGTGTAACCCTATGCTAATCCATATAACTGGATACAAACAAAAAATACTAGAATATGCCAAAACCATTTTCAAAAAGATAGATAACTTACAGGAATAAATATATGCATAACCTGGCTATTTTTATTGGGAGGTACATTTTAATCTGCATAAGTTTTTGGCAGCATAAAACTTCAGACAGTCTTTAAGATATATGCAGCTAAAATATGAGTGTATGTGTATGTAAGTGTATGTTTATAAACGTATTTGCTTACTGAGGGGAAATGAGAGGGAGAGAGGGCGGAGAGAGATAGATAGATAGAGAGAGAGAAAGAGAGAGAGAGAGTGCATAAAAGCATACATGCAGACATCAATCGACTTAAAACAAGAGGAAGTAGACACTGACCAGAAAACAATCTGATTTTCTCGCCAGGTTTGTCATCCTCTGAGATTCCTTTCATTTCTTTTTACACCGTGCTTGCTTAACGGTTTACAAACTTTAACGTTGCATCGCTCCAAATGTAAGGTTTATTGAGTTTATAGTTGATCTAAGGAATATTAGATGTGGCTTAAGGTTTGCGTTTGCATTCCTGGGAATAATATTGCACGCTCTAGTGCCAAAAGTTGGTTGCTGGATAAAAACTATGCGTAAATTCAGAGAATTATAAGTGAAGGTGGTGGTGGTAATGGTGGTGGGGGGTATGTGGTGATGGTGGTGGTGGTGGTGGAGGTGATGGTGGAGGTGGTGATGGTGGGACATGCAAGGATTTGAGCTGGGTGATGACACTGGTAATAGACATCGATTAATACGCCGAATTAACTAAAAAGATAACATTATTCCATGGTATTTATCAGAAACCTGATTCAAGTATATTTTCTCAATGGCGTTTAAACAAAATTGAGAAACATTATTGATGAAAAGAATTACGTTATTTATAGTGTAATAGACGGATATGTGAAAATAAATATTTTGAACCTCATGTTGCGAGTTTGTATTCTTAGAATGCGTAGATTTATTTCTCACCATATTAAAAAAAAATGTATGTTAAACGTCATGGCGCGGGAGGTCTAGATATGGAATGAAGGAATCATATCTTCTTCTCTATGATTAACTATTCTCTCCAGTCACACTGGCCATATCAGAGATGTTCGAATCTAATCCATTTTGTATCTCTTTCTATTTACTGTAAAATATCAGTGTGGAATTATATTAGTGAGTGTAATGTCTTGTAGTTGTAATAGTGATGTCTGTTTTTTTTTATTTTCTAGTGTCTGGGGAAAGAGGTTGTGTCTGAAGCCTTTCGTAGGCTCTCCGACAACGAGCAGGTTGATAGGGTTAATGTTCTTCTTGAACAGCTACAGGGAAAACATACGTTTGAAGGGCATTCCATACTGGACATTTTGACGCTGAAAGACTAAGTGAAATAGTTAATGAGATCCCTTGAAGGAACAGAATTTAAAGAATAGAGGTAATATGAGAGAGTCAGAAGTTCCTGATTGAAGATGGCACGAGACCAGCTAACTTTGAAGATCAGAAGTAGAAAAGGCAGAGAGAAGAGGTAGTATGTCAGTGGACAAGCGATTGGAGCGTATTGGTGAGCGATTTCATGCCTATCATTCAAGAGGCTTTCTTTTAGATGCGGTCTAGAATGTAAAGTGTAGAAGCAGCACCATCTCCGGTGTAGAAGATGTACTCCATTGTAGGTCTCACATGTGTTTTATAGAGAATCAATAGTTATTGAGGCGCTGACTTTCCCTAAAGAGGAAGGCCAGTCTTTTTGATGGAGGTCTTTGCTTTGTTGATAATATCTGTTCACCTGTAGAGATCTTAGTGAGGGTGAAGTGAAGTACTTGAAACAACTTTTAGATTTCTAGTCGCGTGCTGTTCGTATCTAGGGAGATCGAATGCTATTAATGTTTTCTTGATTTGTGCAGTGATTGATATGTGCCAGGTGGAATAGTTTGTTGATGTGTACAACAACAGTGCTCTCACAAAGGTTTTTCAGTGGCTAAGAGAGTCCACTGTTAAGTGACGTAAAGGAGTAGGTTTGCAGTAAATCTGGCTTTACGAAAGCCATACCGGTAATCAGTAAGAAGGTAGAGGCTTTAAAAAAGTTGAAGGTTGTTGTTAATGGCTGTCTCAATCACAATGTAGTTACTGGAAGTAAGTGTAGTATTTTGATAGTGGATCAGAGGTGTTTCTCTTGTTGAGAATGAAAGACACTGTTGTGTCTTTAATGATTGGAAAAATCTTTATAGAGTGAAAGAGAAATGAAAGATTTTGATAAGAATAGGGGGATAACTGTGGGGTGTATTGTCTGAGAGTAATGACGGCATAGTGTCACGTCCAGTGAAACTATGCCATCAACTGGCCGGAGGTACTTTCACACTTTGTGTGAATCTCAGCCTGGCAATGAGCCTATTAAGATGAAAAGGGAAATGAATAGTTCTGGGTAAAATTGGTTGTAAAGCCTGCAGCAATATGAAGGCTTTCTCCATGGGATCACTGCATACAGAACCAACATGATTGAGAAGTGAAAGTAAGGAACATTCCGATCAGAGCGTGATTAGTATTCATTTAGAATTCTTGCAGCTATTTATATATTTTGGACGAGGTACATAAACGAAAGGTACGTAAGGAATGATGACATTTATAGAGTCTGAAGTTTTTGTAAGCGAATAGGTATGTCAGGTGAAACTTATACAGTGTTAAAAAGGTTAGAAAGTTCATAGGGACATGATGAGTCAACGTTTGTATAGTTTCGGTTATTAAAGAACTTCTTTCCCAAGAACATCGTCTAGAACGTGTATTTGGGAAGTGTTAATTTTTGGATATGTCAATGTTACAGAGGATGATCGTGGAGCGCCGGTGCCGCCTGGCTGGCCATGTTCTACGCCTGTCTGACGAACGACATTCAAAGACAGCGATGAGTTGGACCCCACCTGGCGGCAAATGGAGGCGGGGTTGCCCCAAAACCACCTGGCGAAGAACGTTCCAAAAAGACCTGTTAGCGGTCGGCATCACCTGACATGGGCGAGAGAAAGCTGCCGCTGATCGCGACCGTTGGCGAGGTCTTACTGCTCGATGCGCCGAACGGCGCGGAAGAACCAGAGACTGAGAATTTTTAGATATGTCAATGTTACTTGAGGGCAAATTTGAGTTTTGTAAAAAGATAACACTTGTTTAAGAAGGAAGGCACTTAGCCTTTGTGAAACACTTTTTTCTCAGCTAATAAATTCCAATTTAGTCATTATGTTCGTGGGAATTTTCAAAAAACATTGAAAAGCTTGTAGTTGAAACTATTTTTTTAATTTTTAAATTGTTTTTGGGCATAATAATTATTCCTTATTCCTTAAAAACGAAACCAACTTTTCTAATTTGCATAAGATTATTTTCCCGGATTACTTTTCACCTGATCTGCTATTTCTTATAATAACATCAATCTTTAGTTTTATCTTCTTTGGTTAATATCCTTTCTAGTGAAAAGAATTATAATGAGCAAAGCTTAAAAGTGAAGAGAATTCTATTATCTTTCGAAATTAACCTAATTTTCATGAGGCATCATCTTGGAAAGTGGAGATTACAAAATTAGTTGAGAATGTCGTCCTTCATTCCTTCTTTAATTTTATCTGCCTGGCGCTTCCAGTTAACCAGAAACTATGAACCACAATTCTTGAGATCAAAGCGTATGCTCAATAAATCTCCCATTTCAACTAACAATAACAAATATGTAAAACACCATTGTAGGGACAATGGCATTTTAACCATACCGCACCCACAATTGACACACACACACACACACACACACATATATATATATATTTCTGTTTAATTCATGCAAAATATTGCCTTTGTTTCGGCAAGAAATGCATTTAAGGGTGTGGGAACAATAATGATTACTTACCTAAAATGTCATTATCGTTTGTGATTTGAATATATGTATCATATTGTGTTGCAAGGTAATCTCATTCCGTCTTATCTGACATGGTGTGGTGACAACCTGCTGTAGTTGGAGATTTTATCACTTAATGATTCCAGTCTATTTTCCTAATTGCTTCTTCGGCATCTACTTCAATCTACTTTTCCTGCAGCGATAATGTTTAATTTACTAATAGAATATTGCGAAGAATATCATCCTAATGTGGCCAGTTAAGTGATGATCACTTAACATGAGAAAGTAAGGTCAATCCCAAATGCATGCTGAAACTAATTTCTTTCCGGTTGTTAAAAGGCTGAAATCTAATAAAAAAACAAAACCATGTTTCTTGTATAAGTGATTCGAACCAGAGGTAGATGGTTTGAATATTGGGAACCTGGGATTACAGAGAATTGATTTTCGATGCAGCTCTTAGTTATCGACTCTAGTAAACTGTTAGTTGAGATGATAAAGTGAAGTGCAACAGGATGTGAAGAGTTAGCAGTCTTTTATCATATAACCGCTACTGTGCTATGTTCCTCATCAAAACTCTTAATTTCATCATTCTAGTCCACTTAACACTAAATAGGTAATACAGTAAAAAGTACAGCTTTCCGTTATAAGTAGCAGTTTCCTCATCCGTATATCATAAGTTAACTTATATAGTTGAGGTCAAATTACCTTTGAGAGAAACGAACACCCATACACTAAATGAAAACAATTTCTTTCGTTCAGTGGGTTATAGAACTTTGATATATGAAGAAAGAAAATAACAAAATAAGATTTTTTCTGTTTTACTATGAGTATCCTAAAGTGAGTATTTCTATTGATGCTTCTAAGAAGAAAGAATATTTCCTATAATGTGTACGGTAAGTCGTTTTTGAAGTGTTGGAGCTTTAACATGGCGACATGTAGGAAGAACTTAACAACAGATTCCTGCCAAAGATTACATTGATGACACACATGCAGTAAGATCAAAATCCAGATTTCTGTTTCCTTGCCAACAGGAATTCAGTTATCTTCCATAAATGCTTCTAACTAAATTTTCTTTTTAAAAGACGCATTGTGTCAAATTTTGTACATACTCTGAGAATTCTGAAGAATTGGTTTCATACGTTTTAATTTATTGAATATCCAGAAGATGAGGAGAAGTTCCTATTCTCGCATTTAATGTTCAGTTTCAATAACTAGAGATCGCTGTAGGCCAGCGAGCTGGCAGAATCGTTAGCACGCCAAGGAAATACTTAGCGGTATTTCGTCCGTCTTTACGTTCTGAGTTCAAACTCGACCGAGGTTGACTTTGCCTTTCATCCTTTCGTAGTGTCGATAAAATAAATACCAGTTGAGCACTGGGGGTCGATGTAGTCGATTTATCTACTCACCCGAAATTACTGGCACTGTGCCAAAATTTGAAACTAATATCTATTGGTCGATGTCAAGAGGAAGGATTCCAGACAGTTACAGTTGTGTGCGCGGCGGGGGAGGGGGGATTGAACGAAGTGTTTAATGTGAAGTGAAGCACTGTATATATGATGTAATGGAAGATGGCGGACCGGGTGGAGTAGATAGTGTATACAATTAGCTAGGTGACAGGTGCAGAGAGCAATAGGAGAGTGATAGAGTACAAAGGGAAATAATCAACGTGTGAGTGAGCTAATAGTCACTGTGGGTTCGAGACTGAGATTTTACCAATGGTCTTTATTTGGATGTAGTCTTATGAAGTTAATGGCTTATGCAGAGATGCATAAACGCTTGCAGGTAGTATTCCATGCATGTGGGTCAAACATGAGCTATGAAGAAGGTCAAAACCTAGTAGAATTCAATTATTTTTCTGGTTTAATAAGGAATTCCTAGTCTTTGGGATAGCGTTTTAATAACGCTATATATGTATAGTCGCAATGATAAATCATCAGTTTGAGCCTAGAATTTGTTGTGAATTTTGAGGGTTTTAGTTGTGTGTGGTATTCATAACTGGGGACAATGTGATACAAGGCTGTTCCTCGTATGTACCTTTGTGCTATTAAAGGAAACATTGTTACTGCCTCTTGTGATATTGATAACGTCTAGGTCACTATGTCGTGTGCATTTGTTATTAAAACAGACGAGATTACTATGTCTCCATCGATGTGCATTCTCAATGACTCTGTTTCTGGAATAAATCTATGTTAGATGTAATGTGCTTGCTCGGTCTGCGTGTGAAAGACGCTTGAGTACGGAAAGTTAGAAAGGATTAACGCAGAATATCATCTGATGAGAATATGTGTTGTTAGAAGAGGACAGCAATACAGGTTAATGCAGAGACAGAATAGCCTGAGAGACTCTAGTGAACTTACGATTGATCAAAATCGATAAAATGTGAGTCGTGAAGAAACCCACCGTCAGTGTGGGGCTCCATGAAATAAGCACCGCTGGAATGAGACATGGGTGGTTATTATGTAGGAGGGGATTAATTTTTATCTTTTTATCTTCTTACTTTTTTTCATTCATTTGACTGCGGCCATGCTGGTGCACCATCTTGAAGAAATTTTAGTTGAACAAATCGACCCCAGGACTAATTTTTTTTAAGCTTAGTATTTATACTATCGGTCTCTTTTGCCGAACCGCTAAGTTGCGAGGATGTAAACACACCAACACCGGTTGTCAAGCGGTGGTGGTGGGGGGACAAACACAGACATAAGGACACACACACATAAATATATACATATATATATACGACGGGCTTCTTTCAGTTTCCGTCTACCAAATCCACTCACAAGGCTTTGGTCGGCCCGAGGCTATAGTAGAAAACACTTTCCCAAGGTGCCACGCAGTGGGATTGAACTCGGAACCATGTGGTTGGGAAGCAAGCTTTTTACCACACAGCCACGCCTGCACCTATATTAACTGAAAATAATATAGGAAAATGTATCACTAAATGATTATATGCCTATAAAATTCTGTGAGTTCGTTAATAGCTAACCCGAATGCATTGCTACTGCTTATCATATTGTTACATTAATGTAAGAATATGCTATCGGTTAAGTAAAGTACAGATGTCTATGGATATCTCTCCTCCGTACTTGTAGTATCACCACAGTGTGTAGAGCTTCTCCAAATGTTCAAAAGTTTCGTCTGTATTCTTCTCCAAGTCCATGCTCTTCATGCAGTCATCGACGTATATGCTCAATATGAGCGTCAACTATGACACGCTTACCATACTGGGAGAGACAGTGTGTACGTCATGGTTGCATTCATTTTCCCAAAACGATACCATAATGTCTCCTTTCCATTAAGAATTATTAGAAATACTGAATAAGATTGTCCTATTAATCAATTAATAGTCATTGATTGTTCGTGGTGTTTGACCCCAGGTGAAAACAGTGTTGAAATGAAGACTGTTCCAGTGGTGAGCACCCAGTGTAAAAGGTCTTTATTGTTCTGTTGGTAATAACTGTTGGATGATGATATGGTTGAGATTCTGGTGTGTTAATCATAGTTGTAATCAGTGCATAATGGGTATTAGGAAATTGAGAGGAGAAAAAAGACAAGACGGGAAATGTAAGAAAGAAAAACAAATAAAAACCAGTGTAACAGGCAACCTAGAAGAGAGTAAATAAGAAAGTGTTGATGATGGTGTTGATGACGATGATAATGATGACGAGGACGACGACGACAACGACGACAACGACGACGTCGAACACAACAAGAATAAAGAGGAGGCAGGAAAGGGAGAGGTAGAATGGGAGCGAAGGGGAGAAAAGAAGTGGAGGAAGACGAATGAATATGAAGATGAAAATGAGGAGATGGCGATGACGGTGGTGCTGGAGTCGGAGCAGCAGCAGCAACACTTGTCGCAGTAGTAGTAGTACTAGTAGTAGTAGTAGTAGTAGTAGTAGTAGTAGTAGTAGTAGTAGTAGTAGTAGTAGTGGTGGTGGTGGTGGTCATAGTCATCGTGTTAGTGGTGGTGGTGGTTGTAGAGGTTTTCATGGTGCTGGTAGTTGCCGCGGCGTCGGCAGTGGCGGCGATGGTGATTCTACCACCGCTGTTGCTGCTACTGAAGAAGAAAAAGAAGAAGAAGAAGAAGAAGAAGAAGAAGAAGAAGAAGAAGAAGAAGAAGAAGAAGAACAAGAAGAAGAACAAGAAGAATAAGAAGAAGAACAAGAACAAGATCAAGAACAAAAAGAAAAAGAAAAAGAAAACGAAAAAGAAAAAGAAGAAAAAGAAAAAGAAGAAGAAGAAGAAGAAGAAGAAGAAGAAGAAAAAGAAAAAGAAAAAGAAAAAGGAAGAAGGAGAAGAAGAAGGAGTAGGAAGTAGCAGAAGTGGGATGTTAGTAATCGATATCATTGTAGGCTGGGATGTCAATGTAATTGCGGCATCACGTGTTTGCCTCGCTATCGTTCAACATGGCTCCCTGGTGTGAAAGGCTAAAGAGGCAGACTGGCAGGGTTTAAATTTAATTAATACATAGCTCTCGATATGTACACTGTAGCGGCCTTCAAACTGCTTCAGACACTACTGGCTTTGTAAAAGGTATAAATTTTCTGCGTGCGGAATTGGAATCAGTGGTGGACGTGAATGAACAAGGGATTTAGTTATAAGACTTAGATAGGCAGTATGATGAAGGTAATTGCGTTGAAGTGGCGAGTGTTTTTTCTGTTGTGGTGTTGTTGTTTGTGGTATCGTATGTTTGTGGTGATGGATGTAGAAGAAGGGATGATCTATCTGTGCATATTGCTTATAGCAATGTTGCTTGTTAATAGTCGTGTTTGTATTGTTGTTGTTGGTCGTTGCCGTCGTGATGATACAATCAATTGCGGTAGTGATAGCAGTCATAGAATCTAGATGTGTGATGGATTGGGATCATTGTGTTGCGTATGCAAAGGAGGGTATATTCCTTGCTTCTGTCTACGTGTCACGTTGTATTCAACGCTACGTAAGTTGTTCGAAGTATTACTGATTTTACCCATCTGGGATATTGTTATTGATTCTTTTGCTGCCGCGTTGACCAAAACCGAAAGATGAGTGGGTAGTTTCTTGTTGCTGATCCTGTAAGGTCAATTAGAAAATTGTCCGAGAATTTGTTTAAAATGTCGTTTTTCTTTGTTTCACTTCTCCCTCTATATTTTTTTTTTTGTAACCCTTAAGGTGTTGGTGAGAGCAGCCTATGAAGAAGGAGAGTGAGGGTTAGTAAAATAATGAAGGATGAGTTGCTGAAAGGAGAAGAACTGTCTCCGTCGAGCAGATGGATATGAAGGGTTGAATGGTCAACGTGACTCTCTAGCTCTCTATCTCTTTCCTGAAGAAGAGTGGAAGCAACACCAGCAAAGGAACCACTGCACGTGCTAATGTTAACAACTACAACCTCACTCACCGCTGCTATAACTATTACCACTATCTCCACCACTACTGACAACAACGATGCTGTCAATACCACTACAGTCACCGCCCCCAACCACAAGAATCTAAGTCGCCACAATAACATGAAATTTACTGGCATTGTCGCCAATAACGATGCCAGCAACACTTTTACCATCTGTGCTAGTAATAACGAATCAATGGAGTCTCTACGAAGTTTGTTGGCATTCTAGAAATAGTAGTCAAATCTCCCTCAAATAATAACCATACTATCTTAGAAAACGACGTTTTGGATATTGTAATATGTATTTACAAACACATAGCTAAACTGTAGGATACTTACGCCTATAAGAAATGCCTTTGATCATAAACATCTCTACTTGATTAGCACAATGAACTGGTCTACACAACCGAAATCAACACGCACACACATATACATATACATACAAATATGACTATATATATATATATGTGAGTGTGTGTGTGTGTGTGTGTGTGTGTGTGTGTGTGTGTGTGTGTGTGTGTGTGTGTGT
>JAOPUL010003388.1:50116800-50130755 GCA_027564515.1 Octopus rubescens | reverse complement strand
CATACATTATATATATATACATATATATACATTATATATATATACACATATATACATTATATATATATACACATATATATACATTATATATATATATACATTTTATATATATATATATACATTTTATATATATATATATATATATAACACAGCTAGTGATTTTATATATATATATAACACAGCTAGTGATGTTATATATATATATATATATATATATATATAACACAAAATCGAAAATCAAAAGGACGTACACAGTAAATGTATTAGGTTGATGCTCAGTTCAAGATGGAAAAAGAGGGTGGAGTGACGTTTCGAGCATACGCTCGTTGTCAGAAAGAGGATAAGTCCGGAGAGAAGGGAAAAGAATAGTCCAAGAAAAGCAAGTGTGCAGCTGTCAACCATATATGAGTATATACTAATGTATACAGCTGTCAACCATATATATATGTTTGTGTGTGTGTGTGTGTTTAAGGCAGCGAGCTGGCAGAATTGTTAGCATGCCGGGCAAAATGCCTGAAGGCATTTCGTCCGTCGTAACGTTTTGAGTTCAAATTCCGCAAAGCTCAACTTTGCCTTTCATCCTTTTGGGGTCAAAAAAAATAAGTATCAGTTGAACACTGGGTCAATGTAATCGACTTACCCCCTCCCCTGAAATTGCTGGCCTTGTGCCAAAATCTGAAACCACACATATATATATATATATATAGTGTATGTGCGTGTGTGCACGCGCGCACGTGTTAGTGTCTCTGCGTGTGCGCGCAACAACAAAACATTAAAATTAATTACAACAGAAAATACAAAACAACAGTGAAATGGTCTTTTTCCATTGACAGAAAAGTGTAGACAGATTTTATTGACAGAAGATTCACAAAATAATTAAAACACAATTTAATAACAGGAAACGTGATATAATATGTTTAATTACAGAACATGTTTAATAACGTCAAACATAAATAACAGAACATATAACAGTGATTGTAGAACATGTTTCATAGCAGGAAACATTTGGTGTATAATAATAGAATACGGTCAATACTGAAACACTTTTAATAACACACCATCTAATGACGAAACGCTGATTCTATTGAATAACGGAACGAATTCAATAGCTGAATTGAAGGATTAAATATCCTCAATGTTTGAACAGATTTCAATTAAATAATTAATGAAATTAATTATATAATTGGAAATTAATTAAATAATGTTTCTCTATAATGTAATCGGTCAAATATTGGATTATGGTTAATAGTATAATGTATTAGAAGAGAAGAAAATATGGAAACAATTTAGAAATGATCAACAAATATTGTAGAATTGTTTAAAGAATCACATAAATCCATTATTCCAGAATGTGGCACATCTTTTACAGTCTTAAAGACTTCTGCTTACAAAACGGTCAAGTACATGACTACATGATAATCACGTCAATATTAATGTTGTAATTGGCATTCCTGTTTAATTAGATCACTCTAAACAAGTAGAAATATTTTATTAGATATGTTTACCGTTTAGCGAGAGGCATAACTAACCTTAAATCCTTTAGGAATCACTCTGATTACCTCTTTTCCTCTTTTGTGTATCACATGTGCTACACAGGATATATTTCCCTGGCGTCCATGCATCATACATGATACACATTCCCAATAGTTTTCAACCAACAGAGTAATTTGGGACTTATGAAAGAAAAGTTTTATATTACTCAGAACACAAGAAAGAAAGTCTAACCAAAAGTCTGAAAAGACGCAGGGACGTTTAAGACAAACGTATAAAAATGCTTCGGACAGACAAATGGTTAGCAATTGAACTACAAAAATTTATCAGAACTTCAGATTTCCTGTTTGTTGGGAATTCTTCTCCAAGAAGACTTTAACCCGAAATAAGGTGGCCTCTACTATTGTCTTTTAACTTTAACTTGAAGCTTCGTGAGTAACATCAGCTTCCACAAATATTTTGAATCGTAATATTTTGAAGATGACTGAGTTAAATTTTGCTTTATTTAATACGTATTAAATTATGTATGTATGTATGTATGTGTGTCTATGTATGTATGTATGTATGTATAACTAAGAGTCGTAGACAAACAAAAACAAAAAGGTTGGCACCACAAAGATTAATGAAGACCCTCTAATTCTTGGTTCGTTTCACTATTTTATCACGAATAACTAAGCTCAAGAAATATCAAACCCCGTCTCTCAATGTTACAAACTAGAGGTCATGTGATATTTGAAATAACACGAAGTGGAGACACGCCAGCAATATTAAATTTTAACGGATTGTTAATCCACATTGTATTTTACCCGACTCAGCTAATACTCCTCCCTCCTCAGAGTATCTATTAAAATTATCTTTGATCTTGGAATATTTGTAATTGTGATGATTCTATTGTTGAGAGAGAGAGAGAGAGAGAGAGTTACTTAAAATAGTTGAGTTCAAATGCTGAAAAATTCATTAAGATACAATCTTTGGGGAAGCCCTGACCTGAGTTAGGTCACGCCAATGAAACGACACAAATTTGTTATCTCTTCCACACCCTAACCATCACGTTTATTTACCGTAGCCTTTCTTCCAATCCACATGCAAATTGATTTATAAGCTCTCCAATATCAAATCATTGTCAATTAGATGTAGACAACCTATTAATGCCTTCAGCATCACTTAAACCCTCTTTCCGGGACTAAAGCACACAAGAATAAATCCCACATCACAGGCGAAACCTTAACTTATATGCAAACATATACTCTATACTGATAGCCAGATCTTTTCTTTTTCCCTCGATTACTAAACGTATATCAACTGATACAAGAATGAATTAAACCAATCCTTTATTGATTGTCTTTTATTTTACATAACAGTTCAATGGTTATCACCTAGGGCTCACTTCCGTTGCAATATTCTCAATAGTTCTGAACTGACGTAATGAATAAAACTAAGTGCAGACTCCCTAGCTGTAGCAATTCACTGATCATTCTACCAGCTGACAACCCATTAAACACATAAAAGCATTCATTTACAATGATTTTTTTTTTTACAAAAAAATAGATATTGGTTATTATTCCCCTACGTTTGTATATCCTCTAACTTAGGATTTCTTACATAGCAATATATACAATAGAGTATTTCTTCCTGTTCCTAAAGAAGACTGTCGTTTGTCATGGAAGCACCGCTAGTTGGGAAATCATACAATGGTAAACAATTTGTAAAGATCAATCAATATACAGCAATTTCTCATCTTAGATATGTTATGAAACTGTCCGATCATTTATTTAGCATGTGAATTTGCCCCCACTCGCAACCTGCCACGAAAGCAATCATCTGAGATATTAAAAAAACTATTAGATATATTTAATTACCTTGCTGCATTAAGAAAATCGGATTGTTCTGACTAAAATAATCCCTGTCGAAGTATTCAAATGCAAGTATGAAAGAAACCAATTATTTGTCGGTCGACATGTTTGTCTGCTAGAGAGTAAGGTTTGGTAATGCTTCCAATCGCTTGTGAGGCTATTCTTATGACACCATTCATACGTTTTTCCATGTGGACCTTGCAAAGGTACATTTCAAAAACGTAAGGAAGATATTGTGCCTATTTACAGTTTTTATAACGCATCACTCAATAGAATAACACCCAGTTCATATTATAAACAACCCCCTCAAAAAATCAAAAGCAAGTATTAGCTGCAAGAATCTATATGGAATAATCCATTCCAAACGAGATTAAAAGAAATACAAATAATATTTCAATCCTATTGTGATTGTAAAAGACGTTTAGTCTAAAATGGAAAAATTCGGCCAGTTATAAATGAAACCACTATTAATTCTGATATAGCTTGCGATAAATGAAACCGTTAGATGTAAACTAATAATTCTACTGCGTATTATCTAGCGATAATTGAAATGACTTCATATTGTAATACACATTACTAAAATGTTAGCAGTTCTTGAAGCTGGGATGTACAACATAAACTGCATTTGGATCGGCTGTGTTCTTGTTGAGAGTCCATATTCCGTGCCTTCCTCTTCAAGACCCTCATCTGACACCGTTTCTTTACTCTATCATACTGCCAGTGTAACAAAGAAGTAGCATTTGGACTTGTTCGTATCATATTTAAGCCTCTTCCTGCCTCCCATATCACTCTACTTACTCCCATTATGACGCTTGTGTAACGAGGGGTTGCATCAGATGTCTGCACTCAGTACTGCTACCCATGACTCACCCACAATGCACTCTATTATCTGCACTGCTAGCCATGACTCACTTTTACCATCAACCATCTGTATTATTCACTTCTCTTACCAGGAAACCTGTAGCTGCTATCACTGTGTCTCTTCCATGACTTCCTCTATTACCCTCTTTTTCTTACATCATACTCTTTCGCTCAACCTCACGCCTTGGTACATCGTATGTCAACGCTCTCTTCTATTCCCCTTCTTCGTCATGTTGCATCTGAATAGAGAGATCACATAGAGTAGTAATACTGAAGACTTGACAAGGTACAAGGCAATCACATTAGTGGTGGTACCGTGAAAATATACACTTGGTACACACTGCAAAGTAGTTGACGAATGGATGAAGTCAACGTAGGTTCGAGAGGATCCTTTAGTATTGTCAAGAACATAATGTTCAATCTTAATTATCTCATTAATAATAATTACAAAATCCTGTGAGATGCAATAATTCAGTGTGACCATCAGATTAGACATCGAAGATCTGACATTATCGTGGTGAACAGGAGAGATTTTTAAAAAAACATTCCTCATAATCGACATGGTGACATCAGGATCGAAGAGAAAGAAGAAACAGTGAACAACTATGATGAATTGAAGTGGGAAATACGCAGGTTGTGGACAATGAAGAGAGTGGACGTGATACCAATAGTGATTGGCGCACTTGAAAGTATCAGCACTCAACTATCAAAGTGACTCAAAAAGATTGGTGCAAATGTAAAGATAAAACACTTACAAAAATCAGCATTGCTGGGAACTGCAAGAGTTCTCTGCAGGGTTCTCGAAGTATGATCAGTAGACAAGTGTCACCAGATGTGTTTTCATCAAAAAATAATAAATGACCCAGTTTCCTAAAATTGGTTCCTACGTTGACTTTCCTGTGATTAGTTTCAAGCTCAAACTAACTTTTGGATTAGCATACCCTATTTAAGAAATTAAGATTTCATTTCAAAGATTGCTTTTGATTAAAATCTATCTACAAAATAAAGGAGAATAACGAAAGGGCAAACAACGTAAAACTAAATTGCTGAGGTTTGTAAAGCAGTGAGTACCAATCTCTTGCATCAGTTGTCAAAAACTAGTATCACAATATTGTTGGTTTTTTTTTTTAGCCTAACAAACTATGGCCGAGTGGGAGAAAATGAGCTCCAAATTTACTTGCAAACATATAGAGTGGTCCGAAAGTCTTATCACCCCTACATATTGTTTAACTTCACTGCAAGATTCAGCAAACCAACTCCTCTGAACAGGACGATACTGCAATGGGGAATATAAACTGTTTCTCACAGGATCAATTAAGGACAAACCGAGGACAGGACGACCCTCAACGCGAAGGGACACATGTGCAAATGTGGAGGCATCTGTGCTACGATCACCCAAAAAGTCATTACGAAAACGGTCTTCCGAGCCAGGAATTCCCAAAACCACAATGTTAACAAACGTGACAAAGGATCTGGATTTGAAACCTATTGTTCTCATTACGTTTTGGTAGGGGGTGAAGAGACTTTCGGACCACCTTGTAGAAAAGAAAATATCTATGCTGAACTAATGAGAAATCTACAAATAATCTACTTGGAATAGATACAAATTTAGATTAATACGTTTGATGACGTAACTAACTGTCTAACAGTCTATTTTGAGAAGCTGGTTTCTATAAAATCAGAGAGGACACGGCTAGTTAAGACATTGAAATTACAAGTCATTAAAAACATTGTGAAAATATGTAAAACATTCTAGAAGTTTAGCACGTAATAAGTACATTTCGGACCACCCTGTGCAATATAATGAACAGCATCTAATAACAAGGTTATATTATAACTCTAATTACTCTTATAGTCAGTATAAGATGACGTTACAGCAGTTATAATACTTATTCAGATTTGATAGATCATTCACCAGCCCTTAGTTGTATCACTATTCCACATTACGGGTAAATCAATAAATTACATTGGTTTATAAATCGAAGGAAAATTGATTGTTATAATTAAGTCAATATTGTAGATAAAAGTTAATATTTCACCAGCTTCTATGTAGCAGAAATTTATTATCCTACATATTTCAGTTCCTAAATAGAATGGCAATATTATCGTATCCATCAGCTTTGTAAATTACAATAATCCAGATGATTTATTTTTGGTTTATTGACTTTGTACAAAGGAGAGCAAATACAGACGCTCACCTAAATAATCCTAAAATCTCATCAAAGACGAGAGCTTGTAACAGCTTTTCCTAGATTCAGTGTGATGGGTTGCACTAAAGTATCATATGTAACACAAATAAATAGCAATCTGTATGGCGACCACCATGCATACAACCCAAGCACGTAGCAACGGCCAGGCGTATGTCCTAGACACGTAACCATGGCAATCGTATAACCTAGACATGTAGCCATGGTCAGGTATATGCCCTAGGCATGTTGTAAGGGTAATTAATACATACAAAACATAATTTAGGTATGTAGCAACGGCCATACAAACAAGACATGAAGCAGCAGACATGTAGCAAAGGTCATACAATAAACCTACGCATATAACAATGGTTGGGAATACAAAGTAGGCATATAGCAACGATCAATATTCAGACATGTAGTGACAGCCATGCATACAACCTCGACATGTAGAAATGGCCAGGCATCTAGCGATGATCGGATATGACATGTAGCAATGATATGGAATACGACTTGGACATGTAACAATGATCAGGTATATGTATGTTGCCCTTGACTAGATTAACCAAACAGACATTTGTTTGGAAATTACTAGAATGGCATGAGGTGAAACGGTTGTACATGATAAACCAACACATACATAAAAAAAAAAACGGTCGCTCTCTCGCAACCAAATAAATATCTTGTACGAGTCTTTGAAGGTTATTTTCTGTCATTGTTTTGTGGGTGGCTATTGATACAGGATAGATATTTTTTAAAAAAAAAAAAAGCAAGTGTTGGTTAGCAATAGATGATTTATAGTAGGAGGCATTTCACATGTGAAGTTACTTCTGGTTATTGAAGTGAGGAGAGAATGTAAAATATAGTTGAGCAAGTTTATATTATTAATCAACAATGCTGGTGGTGAGATTGCTGTATTAATAGGGTAGATTAGTAGTCTGTTAATTTTGCAAGTGGATAATGTTTGCAACTAGTAGTGTTATGATCATAGCGATATGAAGGGAAAGAATGAAAGACAAAACTGTAATTGTATGCTTGATAAATAGATCTGTTGACTACAGACAGAATATTTAACCCTTTCAACACCAACTTGCCCATTATGATACCAATTCCTGTTTAATGTTATGTTCCCAACCCTAGCTTAATGGCAACAAAGTTATTTTACTAAATTCTTCCTTATTTTTCAAAATTAATTGAAACAAAGTCTATTTAAACAGAAATGAAACAAAAGGATTAAGAGCCTTGTATTAAGTGTAATAATCCATCACCCTAGAGATTTTTAAACTGGGCATCAAATCACAGTGATGGTGTGAGGGGAGCCTACATATACCATTGACTGTCCTATAGCTTTAAAAAGTAAATATAAAATAAAAAACAACTTATACAAACTCCAGTTTTTTTTTTTGTTTAGCTGATTCGTACATCAATACTAATTTTATACCCGTTTTTCCATAATGGTATGCGTTGTCAGTCTGGATCAAGTCTCACTTGGAATTACTGTACTCGTAGACAATCTATGATGCAGCTTTCAGAGTCCACATCTAATTCATTCATTCTATTTTTAGCAGGGTTCCAAGAGCTTAATTTTTTTTTTTTATTATCAGTAACCAAACGCTTGTTGGGTATATTTTATTGTACCAATGGCACTAGGGTGGATTAAAGAGTCCAGTCCACCTAACACCAATTCTTCGGTAGGAAGGTAGGTTTTGTGTTTTAGCATGAATGCCTTGTCTATTTTGCTTTATCATTTTACAGAATGTATGTACTGAGTGTAGTATTGAAATGATAGTTTTTAATTAAAGAAATGTTATAGCAATTGTGTGTGCAATTAAATGTTACTATTGATGAGATGTATTGTGCAGATGCACGACTACTTTTCCGCCCACATGCAAGAAAATATATAAACATTGCAATGTTGTTAAGGTCTAAATACCAATATTGTCAAAACAGGTTGTAGTCAAAAGATATAGCTTCGTACTTTCCAATAAGTGACTAATGAACACTTTGAAATGGTTTGGTTGCAGTACTAAGAGTTATAGCAATAGGCAAACACGTTAAATGATACTTCAGAAGGCAGTAGCAAAGTTTCTACTATCTTTTTTTTTCTTCTTTTTCTTTCGTTTCCATTAGAAAAACAACAAAGACAAAAATAAGATGGGTGAATGGTTTTTATTGAATTCTTCCAGAGATTGCGTGCACCGCCACATCATACACACACACAGACTCTCACTCACAATGCAGCTATTTAACTAAACTAGTGAAAGAGATCCAACTTAATACAATAGTGTCATCTTCAGTTTTTATCTGTCTGTCTGTCAGTTCTGGATCTGGCCCAAGAGTAGGGGTGGACTTAGTGGGAGGGAAATTAACAAGAGTAATGAAATTAAACCATTCATTTTGAAACTGCTTCATAAATGGTAAAGCTCTTTAAAGTAACAACAGCTCCCTGATAAGTAGATATCAATTGGCACAGCCGAATCAAAATCAATTTTCAGTAACATCCATTTCATTACCAAATTCTTTGAAGGGCCTTTATTCTTAATTGGATGAACAAATTTTGAAGATGAAAGATTAGCTAAGTTCAAGGAAAGAACTGAACTCAAAGAAAAACCAGGGAGAATGATTATCTGGTCCACAGGTAATCTTACGGAGCAGCATCATCACAGTTTAAAATATAGCCGCTTTGGCACTTTATATACAGTTCAGATTATATCTACAAGAATATTCTGTCTTCACAGACTTAAAATAAAATAGATGAAATTTTGCAAATGAAACACTTCTCAATGAATTTGAAAAATACAAAAACAAAACAAACAAAAAACCCCAACAAGATGGAATCTATATATATATATATATATACATATATATATATATATATATATAATATATATGTGTGTGTGACTTCAAACTATAGGTTGGATCTGTGCCAACTCTTAACTCCATATAGAATTCTATACACAGTTTAGATATGGTAAATATCCAGCCGGCAGTAGCAAAGTTAATACAGAAATATAAGAAAGAAAAAAGTGGGGATCTTAAGTTTCATGAAAACCAAGTGAAAACCTTTGATAGGTAAATGACATTAACATCTTACTACATATTGCATTAATACTCAGCATCGATGATCAAGTCCTAGTAGCAATAAGATGGCCATTCAGACAAACAGTATTGACAAGCTCACAAATTCAAAGTATTTATCATCTGTTTAACCCTGTGTGGTGGTAACACACCAATGAATGTGTTGCCATCATGCAGCTATTAAAGAGAAAGAACACTGTAAGACATAGAATAACTTGAGGTAGTGGAAAACTAAAATGATTGTCCAAAGAAATAGCAGCCACTTTTCTAGGCAACGATTACAAAACTTATAAAGCGATTCCAGAGCTCAGATGAAAGCATGTTTATTAATAACAGAATCAGGTTTGGGCTGGACTAAGGAAGGACAAGAAGACAACTGACAGGAAAAATTTTAGTTATAGGAAACTTAAAGGAATGTCATGGTGAAAATTACAGACAGTCTGGCAGTTTAAAAGAAGCCCTTGGATTTACTCGATGACAAACCAATCTAGACAGCCACCAGGCCCACAGTTCCAAGAAACAGACAGGCAACAAAAAGAGATGACACCAAGTGAAGGCGTATGAGAAATGGTAACAAATAACATGTGAGAAGTTACAAAACAACAAGTAAATTGGGAGAAAATACATCCTAAAATATGGAAAAACCAACTGGTATATTATGACAGGGTTTTTTTTAAAGTGTTCAAGCCAGACTTGATTTTTTTTTTTTTTTTTTAAATAACAACACAGAGCTCATTCAGGGTAACAGACACATGTTAGTGATGAGAATGTTTACTTCATCAGGAACTAGTTTTGATATGGTGAAATTTCTACAGTCAAACATGACTCAAGGTTTGTTCTAGAAATGATTGATTAGATCTAAATTAATCAGCACACACAAGCTTGGGTATGAATTATTTTTATTTTTTATATAATTGGTGGTCTCTTAGAAGGGGGTTCTTGATATAACAATAAAGAAAAGACTAATAATAAAAGTGAGAAGTAAAACCAGTGATGAACAGGTTGCAAACAATGTAAGTTGTCAAAAACCAAATACAGAACAAAAATCATCGCTGCGATTCCAAGATTATTAATGGGAAATAAGTGAAAGGGGAATATGAAAATAAATAGAGTACTCCGTCAATAAACCACTTGCCTATTATCAGGAAGTCCCAATTTCTCTCCTACTTCTCTCCTATATACACACACACACACACATACATACATACACACACATGGTACAAAGAATACTACATTTCCAAAGACTCTGCCAGCATTTAACCTCTATACTTTACTTTTGTTTAGGTGAATGTCACTGCAGGCAGAAATATCAGAACATTGGTGACAATTCCAGAAATGCTGCAAAGTAATTAGATGCTCAGCTGTTTTTTTGTGAAAGTCAGTCATCGACAGACTTGGTTTAATACTGAAACATCCTGGTTTGTTAAATAAAGCACAATAGCAGAGGTAGAGTTGCCAGTGTAATGCAGTACAGTAGGTTATACAGTCAATGCTATACTATATATATATGTATATATATATACATATATACACATATATATATACATATATATATATATGTGTATATATGTATATATATATACATATATATGTATATATATATATATGTATATATGTGTATATATATATGTGTGTGTATACTAATTATTGATAACGCAAGATAAAATGTCTGGAGAACTAATTTATTTGTTTCAACATACAAATAATAATGGTAGTGGTGGTAGTAGTAGTAGTAATAATAATGGTAATAATGATAATAATTATAATAATAATAAAAACATCCATGGTTAAATGCTTACCAGAAGTATACATATCAAAACAAATTCAGCATCATTCATTCCATGGGTTGGTGAACTATTAATGTGCAATGATAAGGGAGGGGAGGGGAAATCTTTGGCTATAAGCTAACAGCACTGAACAGGAGTACTAATGTATGATGAGCCTTAAACCAGTAACCTTACAAGACATCATTAGTTTAGTTTTTAATACTTTAGTGGTGGCTGCCACATGATAGAAGTTTAAGAGAGTTAAAGATTGTGAAAATTGAAATGAATCTTAGAGGGAGGGTGTCACAGTTTCAATATTTTTTCAAACAGTTGTCATGAAGAGAAGTGAAAACACTCAGTACTAATGTCATGTTAGTTTATTCTTAAAAAATATTCCAAGACTGACTAAAATGAAAATTTCTTTAATGAAGACCAGAACAGAGTTTGTCCTCTCAATTTAACTAGCCACAAAAATATGGGTTAGCTACTCTGCCAACAGAAGGAAAGGAAAAGATAGAAAAGGGCAGTGGGAAGAGGAGGAAGAATATAAGAGAACAGGTCAGTTAAACTAGCTAATATTGAAATAAATTTAACAAAAATATCACTCTTAAATGTGTTGCCTATACCTAGCAATGCAACGTTAACCACTGAACAGTATTAAAATTAGAGATGCAGCCAGGTAGTGGCCACAGAAGGAGGAACCAGTAAATTTCTTTAGACTACTCACATTCTGTAGATTTAGAGTTCCTAAACAGGTTAATATTGCCATCTAAAGTAATTTCTGAAATTTTGCAACAAATTTTTCAACATAAACATCATAGAAATGGGTTTTAACTTCATTTTTAATAACTTTCAAATGTAACATGATGTCACATGACCTTTATCAAGCTAGCCAAAGTGTGACCAACAGATGTGTGTGTACATCCTTATTTAGTGAGAAGACCAGTTCAAAGTATGAAGTCACTAATTTAAAGCTGTGGAGCTATCTGGTGCTAGTATTGACACCAATAGCCAGATGAATATAACCTACATGCTATGGGCTTGATGGTAAACTATTCGCTTTCCAAAAACTGGAATGAAAACTGTTTTGTTAAATTGTGAAGGTAGAATCACAATCGCTGGTACAGACTGCAGTTCAACCACATCTCTGAAAGCTGTGTGTGTGTGTGTGTGTGTGTGTATGTATGAGTAAAGATAAGAGAGAGAGAGAGAGAGAGAGGGAGTGAAGAAAGGTAAGGGAATGATGATAGGGAGTCACCACATTACTCCAGTATCATGTCAGGAGAGTTAAGAGAACATTTAATTCCAAACAAGGATGTACACAATAATCTGCCACATGTGAAATAGTGACCTCAGAAGTGAGTTACTGTACAATGAAAATAATCACAAAGTCCAACTAGCTGAAGGTTTCACACAAATTCAACAAACTATAAGGTGGAACAAAACTGTCTCCCAATAAACACTGCAAACAATTTATCACGGCACTAAAGGGAAATCAAATAAGAACATAAAACAAACTACAAACACATCAAACCATTTTTTTTTCCTTTTTTTTTTTTTTCTTTTGTACACTACTTCAATACCACAAACAAAACTAGAAAGATTTTGGATTAAAGGTGCCAAATGTGTAAACTGTACGAAGTTGCACCACTGGGGTATGGAGGGGTTATGTATAATTTCATTTTGACTTTATTACACTTATATTCTTTCTTTCTTTTTTTTTACGGAGGAGGAGATAAGTTTTTTTTTTTTCCCTTTCTTTCATAATAAAACACAGTCACGCACATAGTGACAAAAATCAACAAAATTTCTCGTGTTTTAGTCTTGTTTTCATGGTGTTTTGTTCCTCTTCTTTACACATTATGCAAACCTCCTCAACAAAATACAGCCTCTTTCAGCCTTACATAATAACCAATACTGTCTCAGAATCTGTTTCATTTCATACCAGACCAAAGCTCAATTGCTCTTGCTTTCTTTGTTATAAAGGAGAGGGTATGGCAATGACTGTTAGAATATGGACATGGCATATAGTAACATGCTCTTGGTAATATTTCTTTTTTTTTTTTTTGGTCAACATTTTGGGGGAGTGGGTCATTTTTGTTGTATTTCTTTTATTTGCTTTATTTCCTTTTTATATTTTCAAGTATATATTCTATAATTGATCTTGATTGGTGATCAGTAAAATTCCATAGTCCAATAACATATGTAACAAGAAACTCAAGTCAATAGAAACGGAGCACACACGAATATACTGATAACAATGCAACACTTCAGCAGCAGCAGCAGCAGACAATTGGCTGTACAGTCCAGATGACAAAACCCATCAGCAATGCACTGATGGCGTTACCCCAGTGGCACGCCATTCACAAACTACGTAGAAAGTTTCTCTTTTTTTTTTTGATAATTTTTATCAATTTTTTTTTTTTAAAGAATCTTAGAAATATCTGTGATATATATATTCACATACACATAGAACACACATATATGTGTATATATATATACATATACACCCACAGATACAAGCAAACACATACACACACATGCGGTACATGTGCATGTGTGTGAATGTGCTGATATATATATATATAGATAGATATTAACACACATTTATATATTCTTTTTTTAAACTCAGCGAAGAACTTGAGATGCCGCTGACACTTAGGACATCAAACGTGACAGGCAGAGGAGACAACGAAGGACGTCACGTGAACATGGGAAGG
>JAOPUL010003388.1:50096800-50111800 GCA_027564515.1 Octopus rubescens | reverse complement strand
TCTAATGAAGGATACTTAGTGAAAGGGAGCTAGAGGTAAGAGAAGGAAGCCCAACCCATTGATGTGACAGTTCCTTAAAAAAAAAAATTATATTCTGTTGGTTGTTTTTAGTGCCAGAAAAATACACACTGAAAAGATATTTGCTTTTGAAATGCAGATTTAAGGAAAACAATTGTTGCCTGTTGAAGATATGGAAATCATGGAACATTTTTGAAAAATTAATTATAATTAGTTGCTAAAAATCTTTTTCGTAAAACTGTTTAATCTATATGAGATTACAGCTTTGTCTTCAAGATGGCTGTGAGATTAAAACAATGACATCAACCATTGCATTCTGTAGAAAAACATATTGCTGTTACTCCAAGCTGCCTGACCAGTAACAGGTTAAGTGGGCTAACAGTAACAATTATAACTGCAAAAATGCTTAATATCATTGCTATGCTAGCAATAATAATAATTTCTTACATCAGCATAAGACAACTGATAGAGTGGAGTAGTAAAATCAATTAAATCTCAGTGTGTGACGTAATAACAACATCACAAAGATGAAAGGTAAAGCTGATCCTGAGAAAACAACTAAATACTAAAGTAGCAGAGAACTAATACTACAAAGGACCATTTAATTTTATACTTTGACAGCAAACAACATAATCTTGTACTCTGGCAGACAAGGCAATAAATAATAGTCTTGCACTCCACTAGAAGACTTGATGTTACAGCAGGTCACTTTCATCTTACATTGCCATTTCAGTTACAGTACATAAAGTAATAATAATCCTTTTAACAGATGTCTTAGGAAACAGTCAAAAATATGCAAACAAATGTATTAATGAAAAGCACAGGGCTTTCACACACACACAATAAAGAATATAGCACTACTTGATACTGTGTACACATTATATTAGAGTACTTTCAATACAATAGAAATGCAAAATAAAACAATGCATGTATCCATGGCCATAGAGCTGTGCTCAATTGTGTTATAAAAATACAACTGAATAATAATAAAAATAGTTTCTTCTTCAGAGAATACAAGTGTGTTAATCATGACATACACAGCCATTAGAAGCTAAATAAATGCTTACTTTTGGAGCAAAGCTACACATTCTAATGGAAGGGCCCAGTTGACTTCTTACTAACACACAATCAAACAATACATTATATTGTCAGAGAGAAGAACAAACATATGTAAAATACATTCCATACCATATTACTGTTGGATCTGTTTGTTCTAAGTTCTAATAGAGGTGTCGTCCATTAACTCACATTTTCTAATTGAGCATCAAACATTTATACCACTAACACAGACACCTTCACATACAGATGTCCTCAACTTCACATGTGCATAATAGCAATGCATACACTGCAATGCATTATTACTTTTCTTGTATCTTGGTTGGGTTTTTTCTCCTAACTTAAAAACCATATAACATAAGTGCTTGAGTCACTATCACAACCTTCATGTGTACTAATTGTATATTCTACACAACTTATATATAAACAGCTGCACCAAACTAATTACATTGTTTATACAAGTTGTCAAACCAATGTATAGTTTTTACTGCCCTCAATTTTAATTCCCACGTCCAACAGCACTTTATGCACAGCTTTGTCTTCATCTTCATTTTACAGTAATGACTTATTATTGACATCAGACATTTGACTGTGTTAAACCATGTAACTATGCAATGAAATAAACTGGTCCATCTGACCATCAAAACATTTACAATTCTTTCTTTGAGCAAACTGAGATTCAGAGTAAAGCATTCAATCTGTAAATCCTTCTCTTTACTCGTGGTTTAATTATTATTCGACAAACACTGCAACACAGATTGAAATCTTGTTTAAAACCATTCTCTCTAGCAATGATAGAATTGCATTTACTTTGTCAATAGTTCTCTTATAACAATCTCTAAGCCCACACATCCTGGTATATCTAAACTAGTTTTTACTGCCTATTTAAATTGTATCTCATTACAACTACTCCATTTATTAAAGTATCTTCTTAGCCAACTGACTAATATTACATAGTATCAAACTAGTGCTAAAACATTTCAAGCACATTACATTTACTCAAACACTTCAAAACAACATTATTTCTTCCATAATATTAAAACTATGGTTGAAAATTTAAAATCCTTCATTATAAATATTTTTATTGTTCAGTATTGCATAAATTATGAAAAATGTTTTTTTTTTTTTTTAAACAAACATAATTTTGCTGCCTGGGAGGAGGAAATGTCTCTAAAATATTATCATCTTGAAGCAATAAAGTGAATTAATGTAATGGATTTAGAATTAAAGAGATAATTTTGAGGAACTAGCATAAAATACAATGAGTAAATCTGGAACTATAACTTCATCTATAAATATGCTTACAACATTCCTACCCAACATTTTATATGTTTTCAGTTAATTTTGAATTCTATCAATGATGCAGGATGAAACAGCACAGTATTGATACATCATAAGTTTTCATTACAAAACACTGAAAATGACCAACATTCTATACATATTATTAAAACAATTAGTGACAAAAAAATAAAAACCGTTTAAGCTGTTGACAAGTCAGCTTATCTTGTAGTTGTTATTGTATTGCACACAACAGGCTTTCAAAAGGAAAGCACATACATCTGTATTAATAGTGTTGTTGCAACATATCAAATATTTTAAACCTTATATCACATTACAGTGTTTCTATTTTACCAAGTTGCCCAGCACTTAATTTATAATATTTCAAACAATATTGTAGGTTTCTGGGGGAGGGGGGTCTTTACACTTAAACCTCATGAGGGAAGGGGAAGAATTGACCAAGTTACTCCTATAATAAAGGGCAATTTACTATAAGGGGTTGGAAGAAAATTCAGAATAATCCTAAATCCATTAATAACACTTTATTATTATGATTGTTTTAACATCTAGAAAACTTAGCTAGCTTGAAAATATTTCCAGAAATATTTACAAATATGAATTATTAAAATCCCAGCAGATTTTTCATCAATCTAAATAGCATAAAGACAGTATGTGAAGAGACCAAGAAAGCTTTTGTAGAATGCCAAGATAAGGTCATTGTAAGATATAGGTAGTTATCAATATATCTGGATGTTATTTATGCACAAGATGTATCCATATTCAGAAAACTAAGATCAAATTAAACTGAATTCAACACAGAAGTCTTAAGTACAGACTCCTGGTTTAAGGTTAAAATAAAGCTTAGATACCGTGAGCAAATTACAGCAGCAGTAGCAATAGTATTTTGAGTATTTTATACCATGTGTAACAATAACTAAATTGAGAAACATGTTTCAAAGGAGAGGGGTGGGGGTTATTCGGCAACATACCATAAATAAGATTTCTTAATTGAATGACAAACATATTTGGTGTTAATTGCAGAATAAATATCAGAAAGTAGTTATGTCGCTATGGAAAACGTATAAAATAATTGTCAATCTATTAACAAATTCAAGGATTAATTATTTTTGAGAATATCAAAGTCTGAAATTAACAGTAATATGTGAACCAATTAGCACATTACCATTAAAAAAAAAAAATCAGATGTTCTTTGGCCATAAAACAATATATTGAAGAATGACTTTCAGAAAACCCAATCACCAAAATCTTGAATAAATAGATTTATAATTTTGTATTAGTGAGTCTTGATCTACATTTTGCTGTAACTAACCTTTTTCTGCAGAAGATAGTAAAATGGTCCACATCACCATCATCTCAATCATCAAAGAAATCTTAAGATACTAGCCAGTCTACTTGTTTCTTTGAGCCTAGAGAAGTTATCTTTAATTTTACCTCAGATGAGCCAATACTAATATGTCTTAAAATATAGTCATTACACTGTATAAAATTCGTTAAAATACGTAATTATGGCTAAACTAAATACAGCTTTTAACTCTTTAGTGTTTAAACCGGCCAAAATATTCTACCTGTTTTATCTTCAAACTGGCCAGCTCTGGCCTCTCACACTTCCCTTACAATATTATTCTAAAAATAAACAATCACGTCACTGAAATCTCAAAGCTACAAAATAATGCTTGACTAATAAAATCGATTTATTCAAATCAATGAATAAATAAACATTACATTTAACAGAGAAATCTGAATGCTAAAGGGTTAAACAGCTAAATCACAGTTATCAGAACTAAACTGAATCTACAAATGATGAAATCTTAAATGAGGAAAATACCTAAAGCTAATCAGCTTCCAAAATTTCCCAATTCAACTTCTAAGAAACAAATATAATAAACTACTGAATGTTCTAAAAAAAAGTTTGAAGATATCTAATAAACCTCAAGCAACTACCAAGAGCAAGCTATGTTTTCTGGATTTCAAAATTCATTTTTCTTCACTACCATCCCACAAAATTTACACTAAATATGACCCAAAGAACTTTGAAGTTGACAAAAGCAAAAAGACAAAATAACATTCAGGATGTTAACCCCTCAATAGAAGAAAAAAAATTAATAATCCATATGTATGGTAACGAATGTTTTGTAAAGAGAAATGGGGAGTATATGTAAATTTCAGAATTTGATCTAAAAATAATGAATTTTGTAGCAGCAGATGGTTGTTTGCCTGACCATTTGTCTTATGTTGTGGACATTTATATTCTAAATGTACTTCATACATGTGTATGTATGCATGCATACACACACATATATATATATATATACTTATTAACAGATGACAAATTAAAAGAATATAAAAGAATTACTCACCGGTTTAAAAGGATATTCTACATTAGTATGGTTTGCTATCATTTTTTGGCCTCTTCAACTGCACTTTCAGTCGTTTCATGCCAATCTGAAATCCATTCATGGCTTGGATTGCTGCCTGTGCTGACAAAGGATTGTCAAAACTCACAAAACCTGTTCAAAAATGGACAAGTATTGTCTCAACTATCCACTCAAAGTAAAGAGTGTAGCCACTAAAGCAGTTATTCCATTAAATTTTTTTTTTTTTTGTCACTATGTAAATAAATGAATGAATGAATAAATAAATAAAAGACATTTATTTGTTTCATAACCATTTTACCATAGATATGCAAAGGAGATCATCTTGGAAATTGACTAAACAGATGGTACCTGTGGACTAGCGGTACATGTATGTGTATGCGTGTGTACCATTGCATATAAACAGAGTAGTCTGACTGATTATTATTTGGGGGGAATTGTAATTTAGTTACTATATTTCTGTTCAAGTCTTCCATGCTGGACCTACATAAAACATGCATATATTTTCATTAATGGATATGACAATTTACCTAGCACTGGTGGCAGTGTATTATGTTTACAAAACATTGCCACTTTCAGTTCAAATCCTGTCAAAGGCATTGCAGCTAGACATTGGATAAGACATTACTTGCCTGAGGATTCTTGATCCGTTATATTAATAATGATACCATCATCGATGAAAGCATTATTAATGATATCCACTTATAAAAGGCAACAATTCTATTTAATGATGCAAGCATTTAAAATTCAGAACTGTCCAATGCTCTTTGACAACAATAATTTCTGTTGTAAATTTAAATCCAAATATAATTTCCCAGAGAAAACAATAAGACATAGCAGTAGAAAATGCAATACTTTGCAAGGGACACTGAATAGACTATCTACGAAACAAAGATCCAGTTTGTAAACTGATAACGGAGTCAAAATACACACCGACACAGCTGGTACTTAAGACATCATTGAATAGAATGTATAAAACCTAGAAGATGAGGACATAAAATATGTCTGAACTTAGCCATTGTAGAAATAAATGCTCTACACCTAAGATTCAATTGTCTATGTGACAATCTGAAACACCAGTATATCTGATCAATAAAAAGACAATAACAGACACCATACTGAAAATGATTTTGTCCAAAATCATTTCGGAGAAAGGGCTAACAAATAAAATTAAAATAAATGAGGGAATTTAAAATTTGTCAATTTCTTTTTTTTTTTTTTTTTTTTTTTTTTAATGCACAGACTTTTCACAAACAATATATATTATATCTATATCTATATATATAAATATCTATATATATATACATATAGATAGATATGTAGGTAGCCAGATTCCTTCAATTTTCCTTAAGTTTCATCAGAGAATATATTTTGTAGTTTTTTTTTTGTTTTGTTTTTTTTAAAATGTTAATTAATAAAGATTTTTATCATATTTTTTTTTTAAATTAATTTTTCAAATGTTTTCATCAATCTATTTGATGAACTAATATTTTTACAAGATAGTGTTTTCTGATAAAAACATTGAGAAAATATGGTAGTCATAAGGAAGAGTAAAAGAAAACGGCACCTATTCAATACATACCAAAGCACTTGCTAAGATTTGTTTGTTTATCAATGAAGACTTTGGCTGAAACAACATTTCCAAATGGAATAAAAGTCTGCATGAGGTCTTGATCACTGAACTCTTGTGGTAAATGATATATAAATAAGTTGGCGCCGTCTGGACCTGCAATAACAGGCAAGAATCACATACAAACAAGCAGTTGTACTTTGAATGGGACCATGTCTGAATCAACACCGTTATCTCAATAATACTAAATGAAAGTAGTCAAATATGAAAGGAATATAACAATGAATCTCAAAACACACTGCCAAGATAGACTTGGACATTTAACAACCATCAAGATAACAAACAGCTTATTCCGCATAAATTACAAACTAGAAGAAAAATAACATTTAAATCGTTTAACAAATTTTTTCACCACTATTTCAGATATGATTTATTTTAAATATATAACATTATATATATATATTTACAAGTAGAAGGGAGTTAAATAGCTGTGTCATGTATTGTTAGAGCCAAAGTCTTACAATTAAACACCCACTCAAACTAACCAATGCCTTGCCTTAAGACAGGATTTGAACTCTGTATAATACATCCCCTATAACATTAATCTTATACTTCATGCAACATTTCACCAGTTTATTCAAATGTCTAAATGTATTTTGTGTTTACTTCTTGATACTTTTATCAACATTAAAATGTAAGTCATTGGAAACAGAAATTTAAAAAAAAACAATAAGGAATATACAACAATAGACAGCAAGCTGCTGAGTTACGGACAGTAAACATTTGAATAATGGCAATTTGAATTACTATTAACTTAAAGCAAATAAGCTTTATTAATTCATGTAAAAAAGGTAAATTTTGGTGTTTGACAATTTAAAAATACATTTCCTATAATATAATAAAGGAGATTGCTCTCTATAAAGGAGTATTTACCTTCGGTTTGTTTCCCAGCAGCAGAATTGGCTGCAGCCTGTTGGAGCTGCTGAGCTGATTGGCTATTGAATGCATTTGGAAAGGAGGCTAAAGAGAAAGAGAAACAAGTATCAACAACTGAAATATTCATCTAAGAGTAGAGAGAGAGTAAGAACACATAAGTCCAAACACAGTGAAGCCAGTAACAAAAGCTATGTGAGAAACCAAAGATTTGGTCTCTTCATAAAGGACCAAATATTTGGTTTATTTTTAGAATAGCTACTCCTTATGAGTTTTGAATGAGAATTGATAACATTCAGTCTGGAGTGAAGAAATACCCAACCACTGGGAATCGATTCTTCACTACTGAATCTCTTTTACATCATTTAGGGGCAGCCATCACAGTGAGTTTATATTGAAATACAATTTATATTTCAATAGAATCTAATGAAGATAAAACAAAATATTTACAAAATCAAAAACAGATTTGTTGGGAAAAAAAATGTGATTTTAAAAATAGTAATTATCTCATGACCATTTTCTACTTTTTCAAAAGGTGATCATTCTCTGTCAAAAACAAAATAAAAACCCATTTGGCTATGGTGAAAACAAGTAAACTATGATACAGAGTAATGTCTGGCCTATAGCTCTTGATAGCTTAAGTGCACTTTCGGTGATTACTCACGGGCATTTTTTTTTTATTTTTTTAAATTATAATATAATTGTATGAAATTTAGGCATAAGGCCAGTAATTTTAAGGAGAGGGACTTAAATCGATAGCATCGATCCCAGTAGCCTAGAAGTATGAAAGGCAACATTGGCTTCAGTTATAATAGAAATCAGAGCTCAAAAAATACCACAAGGCATTTTCATCCAATGCTCTGATTCTGCCAAAGTACTGCCCTAATAATAATAATCATTATCCCTAATAATAATAATCATTATAAGAGTCTCACATCAATAGAAATATTTGTTTAGCAATTATGCTATTTTTAAAAAGCGGTTTCTCAAATTACTGTGCTGAATAGAAATATGAATTCTGTAAGAAAATTGAAATTCTATAAGATTGTTTGTTTCAAGTGATAAAAATAACTGTAGAAACTAACATTTAAATAAATACTAAAATACTATAAAACATTCAGTCAGACTTTCAGTTCAAAATTGGCAATGATTAAAGCATCTACTGTAAAGCAGCACTCCACCAAGCATGAAGGAAAAATATATTTATATCAAGATAGGAAATGTTTAGCAAAAGCGACAAATAGAGCATGTCAAAAATGAGAAAAACTGATTATTTTCTAACAATCTAAGCTAGAAGTGTTTATCTTTCTAGTAGACTTGAGGTGTCTGTGCAAAGAAGGAATAGTTATATTCACAGCCTGTGTAAGCAACTTCACAATTAGAAAGGTCAAGTGAATGAGAAGACAAAAGTTCCTGAAATGTTATGTTTAAAACTAGCTAAAGTTTCCCATTGAAATATATCAATATCAGTATGAGGCCATCATCAGACTTTCAATAAAAGATTTTCATTGAGAATTAAATCACTGTATAACTAATTCACTGCTGGTTAGAGGTTCCCATTAAATACTTTTGTATTTCCAGAGTTACTGGCTTCTGTTTCCTCCACCTGCTGTTGCTGGTTTTATAGAAATATTGATTTCTTACCTAGACCTCACATTTAGAGGGGAGTAATAGGCACTCACTACTTAACTGGTATTTTACTTTATTGAGCCTGGGAGGATGGAAGGCAAAGTTGACCTTGGCAGGATTTGAACTCAGAAAGTAAAATGAAATGATGCCAGGCATTTTGTTTAATGTTCTAACAACTCAGCCAGTCAAACTATTTCACATTGAAATGAAGTTTTCTCATAGGTATGAGAGAAAATATTTAACTGTAAGTGGCACTGGGTTATCTTTACATTCCAAACCTAACAATGATGCCAAAATGTTATGTGAAGAAAATTCAATTATTCATTTTCAATTAATCAAAAATATTCAGCATCAAAATTAGAAATATACAAGATCAATTTGAACAAAACAGAATTTAAAACATTTAATGTTATAATTTAATGGTTCCCTTTATTTGTACTACATTAAAAGTGACTGGTTAAGGAAGAAGCTCATCTTCTAAATTACTGTGCTGACTGAGACCAGCTGTTTAGTAGAAAATGCAATTTAGGAGATTAGTCAATCAAATAGCAGTATCACCATCAACCACTACAAAGGCAGAAAGATGGAACTAGAGGAATAAAACTGATGAACCAGGGCATAAGAGCAGTAGAAAGAGTTATTATAAAACTACATCAGAAGAGATTTAGCTTCCTAGTGAGACATTCTTATCTATGAGTAAGCCACTATACGTAGCATTCAATGACCTAAATGAAAAGTATGTTTGACAAAGTCCCACACAATTTAGAATAGGAGTAAGTGAATGGTTAGCAAGAGTCATGTAATCTAAGAGTTGGCAACAAGTTGAGGGTTACCAATCAGTTTAGTGAGGTACTCAAGAATGCAGATAGGTGTTCATACAGGCTTAGTTGTCAGCCAGTTCTCCAAGATAACAATAAGAGCTTAAGAGTGGTTATCCATGGGATTCCTGTGTGCCAATCAGTCTCTTGAAGAATCAGAAAAGAAATTCCAAACAATGAAGAAAAGCTTAGTTAGAATTAAGATGCTTCAAAGTAAACCAAGTTAGCAAAGATGACTAGACTATTACCCATCAGGGATGTGGCCTTGCTCAATATGCAGAAGTTCTGAACCATGTACCAGGTGTAAACTATGGATGCACAAGTGATGCAGAGGGACCAAAGACAGTCAAAGAAAAACTTTGAATGGAGCAATTAGCAAGAAGAACACCCATAAAATGCTTCCAAAATATCAGAAGTTACTTCTAGAAGTGGTTGATAGTTTCCATTACCTAGATAACCTCAATTAGCATATCCTGAAAGTATAATACCTATAGTAAGAAAGTAGTGGGAAAAGTTTATGGTGCTAACAGCTCTGCTAGTAACAAAAAGAGTCTCTGGTGTGAAGGGCAGGTTATATAATGCTTGTATATGAATTATAATGTTGAATGATAGCAAAATATGGGTAAAGGATATATGAATAATAATGAGACAAGCCTGCTTAGTTGGATGTGCAATTTCAATGTGCAAGAATGACAGAACAAATGAGCTAGCTGAGAGAAAAACTTGATATAAGAGGAATTAGATGTAGCATGCAAAGAGAAAATACTGTACTTGTACTGGCACGTGATGCATATTGGAGTGTCAGTTGAGTCAGCAATCACAATGGAACAAACCCACAGAAGACCAAAAGAATCTGATCTCTGGATGCTGAACCTCACAAAGGTTCATCCAAACCATGCAAGCATGGGAAAACAGATATAAAATGATTAAAGAATATTTTTGTATGTACACACACATTATGGATATATGTGGGGACAGACATGTGCACACACACATTCTTGAATGATATGTTACAAAAAACTTTAAGTCAAAACTCATCCAAAATACCTTTATTGAAATTACAACTACAAACTCCAAAACAACAGACTAAAAAATGATGATCAGGCAACACAGGTTATAATAAAGTTTCTGACAATTGCATGTTTGTGAAACAAAACAATGACAAGAATACAAAACAGAGTGTTTGGGGAAACATTGTAACATGACTTGGTGGTAGTGAGATTACAGCTATTAAAAAAGGTGAAGATAAGTATTGGTGGCCAACATGACCTCTGGGCAACCACCAAAAGAAGGACAAAGTAACGTGTGACAAAGACGAGTAGAAATTCTCTATTATACACTGGATGAAGGTCTTTAAAGAATGTGGGGTTAGGTAATGTGAACTGAAAGTTTGATGACCATACCAAAGCCTCACATGACTACACACAAACAGAGTCACACCTGGAAAAACTAGAATAGAACATGAAACAAACCTTTACCTGGAGGGAGCAAACCTGACAAACCTGCGTATTGCTGTATCCCCGAATATGCTTGGCTAAGAGCATCAATACCTGTTGGGTTGGTATTGGAGCCAATGCCATTCATGTTGCTTGTTACACTTGAGGTCAAATTAGAGAGGTTTGTTAAGGAATTGTTCCCTAGATTTTGCATTCCAGTGAGGCCACTTAGTGAGTTGGAGGAGGTTGTACCAGTTATAGTACCTACAAATCGGAAAAAGGTTGTTTGTATAAAAAGAGGTGAGACAAATAAACCCTAAAATGCCAGGTAATCAATACACTGACATATCAAATACATTCAAATCAATTTAAAAGCATTCATACAACAGACGATAAACAGATGCATTTGCTAATCCTGATGCAACCATTCAATGGTCAAAACAAGACTACCTAGCATGAAAAGATGTGACATGAGGGAAGAGTTGTGTAGTTAAGATGCGGAATTTTTCATATTTGAGAAATTTCATAATACATTTCAATATGTGAGTCATTTAAACAGAAAATAGTTTGAAAGAGAGAAAGGATCGACACAATGAAAATGTCAAATTAAATCTGCTAGCAGTGATAGCCAGCAAAAGAGGCATGATAGAAATCAGAGGAAAATAGAGCGAAAACTAACAGCAATAATTAATGCTTCTGGTGTTTGTTTCATAGGGTTTCTCAAGGCAAACAAGATAATTCTTTCAAACAACCCCTCGCCAATAAGCCTTCGTATTTTAATAGAAGCGGTTATGTTTTACCTTAGCTCTTTAATTGAGAGTAGTATCCTTCACTATGATTATTTTAAAACCCTGTCTCAAATGATTATTTCCATATCAAATATTTAGCAGAAACTAAGATAATTAGTCCAAATTATATTTATGCTATAAAGAAATTATACTTTAATCAATTAGAGTTTGCTAAATGTTACATAAAGTAACATTGAATAAAGTAATTTATTTGCTGATCAACTGATTTCTTTTCGCAAATTCAGAAAAAATGTCAACCAATAGATTGGGAAGCCCTTCTAGATATTGGTTCCATCTAAGTATTTCATTCATACAATATTATCTATTTAAGTGTGTACTAAATATACATTTTCTATCATGATAAAAATGTAACACAGGCTGAGACAGCAGTTTTACTTGTAGAGGGTGGTCACATTCAAAGAAACTATGGAAGATAAATACAGCAATAAGACTGAAGCAATGGAATTCGATCTCAAATAATTCAACAACAAAATTAGTAAAAATGAGTGAAATAGAAAGCACTTTATTTAGTATGTTAACTAGTTACAAAATATACCATCTACAACATATAAGTATTAGTGAATGTAGTTAATGAGTTCAAATGAAAGCTATGATATGAACATGGCAGGGAATACATCTTAATTCTATTTATATATTTTTTATTTAAAATAATATATTGAAGAAATTAATCAACTTTAGATTTGGAAATACTAAAGACAATCTGTCAAAAGACAAACAACAGAACCTTCCTCTGAGACAAGGATTAGGGTTAAAGTTTAAATAAATGCGTAAAACTAGGTAATATGGACAGAATACAATGAATTGAAAAGATTGGTGTATAATAAAATTTAAATAATAATTGGCTAATAGATTATTGCCACAAACAGAAACACAAAAAAAATATGGTGAAATCATTTAAATAAAGAGAGAAATTAAACAAAATATTGAAGAATTATTATGTGAGGGACACTTGACTAGCACAAGCAATTTACACAAATAAAACATGTACTTCAATATTTGATAATATATAAATGCAGTAATAATTAGAAAGAGAATATGGCTAGAAAAGTTCAGCCTCCTGTATTGTGGTTTGAAAAAAACACAATTGAATGTAAAATAGCAACAACATGGACAACAACATATTGTAACATTACTAAAAAAAAACCAAATAGTTAACAAGAAAAACAAATCAAGCCAGACAGAAGTCATAGCAATAACAGCAAAGTGGATGTCTGATAAGACCAATAATGAGAATAATTTAATAAATATGCTTTAAGCCAATAGTATTGCTATAAAACTAAATTTGATTGAATTTGGTTGAGATATAAAATAACAAGCCAGCCATTGTATTGTCTAGCACTATACAATGCCTACAGCATGCAATCCTGAAAAATACATACAGGAAGGAAATATGCAAAAATAAAATCAATAACCTCAATTTCAAACAAGTAGCAGAAATTTATGTTGGAAAAACAGTTAAGATATAAAAGGTGAGAAATGTTAATAGATAAACTAAAACAGCCTTTTGGGGGGGCTGGCAGTATTTTGGTTTTGCTAGGGATTCAATTTCTCTTGATTCTTCTTACATAGGATACAACTTGATTTTATGCAAAATACCTATTCTATACTCTTGCTACTGTTTTTTGTTTTTTTTAAATTCCTTCATTGTGCCAGGAGAAAACAATCAGTTTTTATTATTATTATTATTATTATTATTATTATCATTATCATTATTATTATTATCATTATTATTATATGTGCTTCTACATCATATTAGACTGAAATATAATTAATTACTCAAAAATGGCATTTATACAAATAAAGATGCTGTGAAGCGATATTAAACAAAATTGTTGACAGATGACAATGAAGATGGTCAGTGAAGGTAGTAAGTACATTGATAGCAAAATATCATGGAGTTGTCAAAGATAAAATAGATAAGCAATTAGAATACATAAATAGAAAACCATTAAAGCCCACAATGTTTAGTCAGGATTATCAATATCTTGTAGCCTTTTATTTAATAAAAGAGCTAATTTAGTTACCAAAGCTAACCAGTAGTACAACATTACACTATCAAAGACAAGCAGTAATGCCATCATCTCTATCTCTTCATTGTGTACAACATACAGCAGTTGAAAACATTAGCAGTAATGAACTATCTATCGCTCCATTTTAACACACTACTGTTAAAGACATGAGCAGTAATATATCTATCTCTCTATTTTGTACAACACTGTTAAAGACATTGGCAGCAATGATATCTCCATTTTGCATAACACATTACAGTTAAAGGTATTAGCAGCTAAGTCATCTATATCTCCATTTTCATTGACAGTAATGATTTTATATATGTATATAATTTCGTATAACACACTACTTCAAAAAATATTTTTAGAGTAATATCATCTATATCAATTCTGTACAACATCCAACTTGCTAAGTAACATCTACATCTCCATTTTTGTCATTTTCGTAGAAATACTTGATATCATGCACATATTCATAGCAGGTATGGATTTTACAGACAACAAATTGGACTACTGACACACTATATAGCAAACTAGAAAAACACACACTTAACTAACATCAAACCAACAAAAATAAGATAAACAAAAAAAATCCAATGAAACTGATAAATTTAACATGAAAATACGGAGTAGACCAAGAAGGAAAGAAAGGAATAAACTGTACTCACGACAAAAGTTGAAGACAGGTTCTGTGATAACAATGGAGAAAAATTGATATAGTCATTGTCGAGCAAGAGATAGATAACAGAGCAGTGTATAGAGAATGAATAGTTATTAAACAGATGAACATCAGTTGTTAGATGAAATAAAAAGGAACATAAATGAAAGGGCAGGGCAATCACAAAACTAAAGTAAAATGTAAGTATTTTGCAATACAATTCTCTTTTACTACATATCATAAGTAGATTGAAACGATTCTTGTTACCAAAATCTGTGTTACTGTTTCACCTACATGGGTGATGTTGACTAACTCCTTAACCCTTTAGCATTCAGATTACTTTGTCAAATGTAATGCTTATTTATTCACATTTTTGAAAGTTAATTCTGTATT
>JAOPUL010003388.1:50084243-50096700 GCA_027564515.1 Octopus rubescens | reverse complement strand
ATTCAGATTACTTTGTCAAATGTAATGCTTATTTATTCACATTTTTGAAAGTTAATTCTGTATTGTCTTGTTGCTTCGAAATTTCAAAGATGTGTTTATTTTTTTAGAATGGCATTGCAGGGTAGATGTGAGAGGATGGATCTGGTCAGTTTGAACATAAAACATAGAGAATATTTGGGCCAGATATGGCCAGTTTGAATGCTAAAGGGTTAAATGAAAAAATTAATTCAATTCCACAATAATATTTTCATTTTAAAGAGTAAAGAAAAAGATTTTTATGTCTCTTGTTTGAAATAGCTTTTAGTAATAGCTTCATATAAATCTAACACGGAATATAAATATGTATACACCAAAATTCATTTCTATTGAGCAGTAGAAAGAATATCACTCAATGGTTTCATTGAATTCCTGAATTTCAAAAATAGATTACATTTTTTTAATGTAAACTATTTTAACGTGCTGGCGACACGTTAAAAGCACACGTGCCAGTGACACGTTAAAAGCGCACGTGCCGGTGACATGTTAGAGAAACCCGGTACACTCTCTGGAGTGGTTGGTGTCAGAAAGGGCATCCAGCTGTAGAAACCATACCAACTTTCATACTTATAAACACATTTATAAGTGGCATTGGCTCGTGCCAAGGCACCTATTACAGTCTCTGGAGTGGTTAGTGTTAGGAAGGGCATCCAGTTGTAGAAACCATGCCAAAACAGACTGGTGTAGCTCTCTGGTCAAACCATCTAACCCATGCCAGCATGGAAAATGGACACTAAATGATGATGATTTGCCATTGTAATTTGTTTAGTTTTCCTATTTTAGAGTTTGTTATAATTTTTTTTAACTTAGTGGGCTTTTTCGTAGATTATTAGTGTTAGTCTATGCTGGGCATAGAGCATTTTTGTAGAGTCTATTTTATGAGTTTTTTATGTATTCATTAATGGAGGCGCATGCATGGCTGAATGGTTAGAGAATTGGATTCACAATCATGAGGTTGTGAGTTTGATTCCCAGACCAGATGATGCATTATGTCCTTGAGCAAGACACTTTATTTCACATTGCTCCATCTACCTGGAGTTGCGACTGATAGATAGTATGAGCAATTGGAAAGACCAATGGAAAACATTGTTTCCTCGGTCCGATCTGACGAAAGTCAATCGATCTCTTATGCATTCATTTATTATATAGTTAACGTACATTTGAGTCAAGTATATGTATGCTTTACTTTTAACAGATGTATAGTCTAATGTGTTTACTGTCTTGTTTATTTTTTTTTAGTCTGTATTCTTCTATAGTTTGGTCTGTAAGCTTGTTTATATTTCCACAATTTTATTCTCTAGATTTTTTTGTGCAGTGGTTGGTTTGTGAAAAAGAATCAATCCAATGTAGAAAATTCACTACTATCAGTTTGTATTTGCATGGAAAGTCACTGTCTCCATTTAAGTGGAGTCATTTGTTAGAGTTAAGTGTAAACAGACAAGATATACTTTGTATTTCAATGCTTATATTTTGAAATGGACATGCCAGCATGGAAAACGGACGTTAAAGGAGGAGGGGGCAGGGCTGGATTTATATGGGGGGGGGGTCAGTTGCCCCGGACCACCTGCTATGAAGGGTATGGAACACAATACACAGAGGCCCCCACCTCAGCAATCTTGCATGAAGAGGCTCTCTTTCAATATACAAATATATCTTGATGTCTTAAAAAATGTACTGCATTATCTTTTATGATAAATAACCATAGATTCTCCATATTACCGACACCAATAATTTTCCAAGATTTTAATTCTTGTGTATAAGAACTTGAAGTGCCCTGGGCCCCACATAGTTTAAATCCGGTCCTGGGAGGAGGCAGAGGATATTGTATCACTGAGAAGTTTTATTTGGACTGTTTTGGATATTCTTTTAGATAGAGTTGTTTTCTAATTTTTTTCTTTCATCATGACACCTTCCAGCATGCCCATTGCAACAAGTATTCATACCATCAGCTTAACATTAACTATACCAGTCATACATTTAAAAGGAATAACTGCAATACACTACATAAAGTGAAACTTCGTCAAACTTCTCAGTAAACAACACATCCATTTTGTACTGAATTTCCCACAAAATTAGTCAAATATTGGTGAAGGTGATACACTTAACACAATACAAAAAAAAAAAAAATCAACAACACATACACAAATCACAAGCAAAGCCTATTCCCTAACTTTTGAAAAAGAAAATGGCCAATGGTCAATAAACTGAAACCAGGTAATCTACTATTGCATATAAATTGAGAAGAAATATCAAAGAGAAAAAATACTGAATTAAAAAAAAATGAATCCTTTTTTTTTTTTATTATATTTTTATTATATATATTTTACTTGTTTCAGTCATTAGACTGCAGCCATGCTGAGGCACCACCTTGAATTTTTAGTCGCATGAATCCACCCCAGTACTTATTGTTTCAAGCTTGGTACTTATTCTATCGATCTCTTATGCCGAACCGCTAATGTTAAGGAGGCATAAACTAACCTACACTGATTGTCAAGCGGTGGTGGGAGCACAAACAGACGCGAGGACACGGACACACACAGATATATGTGTGTGTATATGTATATATATATATATATATATATACACGACTGGCTTCTTTCAGTTTCCATCTACGAAATCCACTCACAAGGCTTTGGTCGGCCCGAGTCTATAGTAGAAGACACCTGCCCAAGGTGCCACGCAGTGAGACTGAACCCAGAAGCATGTGGTTGGGAAACAAGCTTCTTACCACACAGCCATGCCTGAACACATTTTCAATACAATATATTTAAAAGAAAGGCTGCTGCTGCTGGTGTATGTATTAAAGAATTTCTCTTGAAATTCTAGTGCCTATATTGAATCACCCGATAGTGACACCACCTGGAATGAGACAGATTGTTTAATGAAAGTATAACTTACCAGATGCACTGGATGCATTTGTGTTTCCTGCAAGTTGGTTTAATGCTGCCAAACTTGGCATTCCTAGAGCACTTAATGAACCTGTTGAAAAAGAAAAGTTTTATATTGGCTGATATTTCAAAGACAACATATAATTAGATATTAGAAACAAAGTTGTAATGTTCTATGTGAGACCAATAACAAAAATGTTAATATATTGACAATGATTGTGTATTAATTTATATGCAATAACAATACAATAATACACATCTCAGTAGCAGAGGTATTAGCTAATAACACATACCTGCATTACCAGAGGCATTAGCCAATGCAGTTAAACTCTGTAAGTTCTGCAAATGTTGCAAATTGTTTGTTTCTCCTATAAAAACAAAAATAATTACAATTAACCATTCATTCAAATAAATAAAAAAGCACAAAATGTAGTTAGATGTAATCTAAGAAAATAAATCACTTGACAGAATGATAATTATGTTGATGGAAAAAATGGCTAACAGTTTATTAATTATAGTAAATTAATAACATTTCATTGTAATTTAAAAAAAAAAAGTACCCTACACTGCACAGTAATAAATCTCTACTTTAACTAATAACGTAAACATTCAGTACTAATATACAATAAAAACAGAAATAGCTGAAGGGAAATACAATGAAAATGGATAACAAGATTATTGTATATGCCATGATTTGGTGTCCGACACATTTTGTATACTCATAGCTTTATTCAGTAAATAACCAGAAGTTCATTCAGTCTATGATTTGTATCACAGTCTATTTAGCTATGTTGTAAAAAACCCTTACCTACATAAAATAATATCTTTACAGCTATAAACACAAACATATTCTATACCCACAGGTGAAAGCAGAGTGAATTATCCAAATAAAACAATAACAATATTCAACTGTTCAGAGCTGAATATTTACTAAATAACTCAATATTTTTTTTTTTTTTTATGTGTGAGCCAAGAGAGAAGGCAGTACCCATGACTTCTTACAGAGAAGTCTGAATCTGGTAGGATGAAGGTATCTTGGAACCAGATACCTGGCCCAAATGCTTGCAACAGAGTGGACTCCACTCAGGACACCCCTAGGTGCCAGGTGGCTGTTTTAAATTGGGCCAATGAATTAAGTTAAACCACCCAAGTTGGCCATATCAGGATTTGAACTCAGAATGCAAAGAGCTGGCACAAATACTACAAGGATTTTGGTCCAACATTCTTACATTTCTACCAAATCACCTCTTTGGATTGGTACCGTTTTTATCAACCCCCAAAAGGATTTGAATTCAAAGAACCAACCGACACCACAAAGCATTCTACCCACTACTCTAAAAATTCTGCCAATTTACTATCTTAAATGAATATGGTATTAGGGCATTTTTACAATTACATACTCATCCTGACACTAACCCTCATCTGTTTTGCAAATAAGAAATCTCTTTCCATACAGCTTTGAAGGAAGAAGTAAACGGACAAATTATTGCCAATAACACTGCTCAAAAGACAGATGAATAAGTGAGTACAGATACAAACAAACACACACAATGGCCATTTTTTAGTTTCCATGTACTGACTACATTCAAAACTTTTAGATGGTCTACTGCAATAGCAGAAGACAGTGGGAGCTGAACCCAAAACCATGTGATTAGGAACTTCTTAATCACATAACTATGCATGTGTCTATATAATGCATATGTCTGTATGTATGAATAATTAGAAGTAAATACAGACACAAATTGCTCAGAAAGCTGACCTTATCCTTTCTGTTTAATATACATGAAAATGATTGACAGTTTCTAAATAATAAATTAAATTACAAATAAAATTTAAAAAACCTACATAAATCAAAATATAAAATACTAGAACTACAAATTAATTAAATAGAACAGTAGTTTGATAGTGAACATAATAATTTGTAACGAAGGCAGAACCACCAGATGGACAGCTAACCCAATACAAAAGGCTAAGTCGTCTAACAGCACAATTATATTAGAATTGCCTGTCAAATTTCATTTATAATATAACTAATAAAAAAGTTTATGCATTTTATTATGTAGAATTAAGAGTAAAAGTACACCAGATTTACAATAATTACATAGCTAAGATATGTGTGACTTTTATAGGAAATAGTTAGAAATTTCGGAATAAGACAAATGTTAAATATAATCAATTATTATGAGAAGCATTCTATATGTAATTGAATATGGAGAGAAAAAACAGCTGAGCATTATCATATCAACCCAATATTAAGCAAAGTAAGATGGTTAGAATTTATTGATGGCTACTATTGGGATAGTTTCACCATGCTGTAGCTGAATTAAAAAGCAATTAGGAAGTCATTCATCATGAAATGAAGAGCAAGCAATAATTATGGCACAAGAAATAACACTAAGCAAATAAAATATGCAACTCAGCCAGCCATGCAATATCTGAATGTAGTAGAAGTAGGGAGATGGGTTATTGTTATGACATGGAGTAGGAGGAGGCTATAGAAAGGTAAATAAATGAGAGAGATATAAAAACACCCGTGCCGCTGACGCGTTAAAGGCACTCGGTACACTCTCTTAAACCAGAGCCAAAACAGACTGGAGTCAAGGTGCAGCTCTCTGGCTTGTCAGTCTCCAGTCAAACCATCTAACACATGCTAGCATGGAAAATGGACACTAGATGCTGATGATATACATACATACGTATACATAAATATATATATATGCATATATTTACATACATATACATACATATATATGCATATATATATATATATATGCATATATATATACATACATATACATACACACATTCATATATATGCATACATATATGCATATATATATATATATACATACATATATATACATACATATATGCATATATATATATATACATACATATATATACATACATATATATATATTTATATACATGCATACATAACATATTTATATACATGCATACATAACATATTTATATACATATTCATGAATACATACATACATTTATATACATATACATATATATATATATTTATATGCATATACATACATATATATATATTTATATGCATATACATACATATATATATTTATATGCATATACATACATATATATATTTATATCCATAAACATACATATATATATTTATATACATACATGTACATACATACATACATATACACAAACATATATATACACATATATACTTATATACACACACACACGTCGGTGACACGTCAAAAGCACCCATGCCAGTCATACATTAAAGGCACCCAGTACATTCTCTGGAGTGGTTGGTGTTAAGAAGGGCATCCAGCTGTAGAAACCATGCCAAAACAGACTGGAGCCTGGCACAGCTCTCCAGCTTGCCAGTCTTCAGTCAAACCATCTAACCCATGCCAGCATTGAAAACGGACGCTAAATGATGATGATACACATACATACATTTTATTTATTCATATATTCATATATATATACTTGCTGCATTATAATCCTGATTTTAGTACAAGGGAACTAATGTTACTTCATAGACATACTATTTATTTTCTATGTCCAAGTGGGTGCTATATCGTTTTTTTTGTTTGTTTTTTTTTCTTTCTTAATCCCAATTTGTCACGACTCAGCTGTTGCCTATTTATATCACTACTTTATCATTATAAATCTCCTCACAAAACAGTGTTCATTTTCCCATAATGTAAAATCTGCTAAATGTGCTGTCCTAAACTGGCTGATGGATCCACAGAACCACTATAGCATAAGATAAAATACTTTGTGATAATTCTTTCTTTATAATCCCATCATGGTCAACTCTGCCTTCCATCCTTTCCAAGATTGATAAAATAAAAGTACAATTCTTTTTTTTTTTATCCTGGCCTTGTGCCTAATTAAAAACATTTATCATCATATAGGGTAGTGAGTTGGCAGAATAGACAGTGCTAGATGAAATGTCATGGCCTCTACATTCCGGGTTCAAATCCTGCTGGGGTCAACTCCGGGAGGCCCCAATATAATCACTAAAGCCCCTACACCAATTGCAGACATTGAGCTTGTGTTAGAAACAATTATCATCATTGTTACTGTTTCTTGTATGTTATCTTACAAAAATAAAGAATATTTTTGGAGATATCAGAAATAAAATGGGAATGCCACTACAGACCAATGCTGTATTTTGTCAAAATACTAGTGACCCCTGTAGTCAACAAACTGTACTCAATGAAATGAAACTACTGATTCAGTTCTGTAACTTAGTTTTTGGAGATTGTGACAAGATAGTCAAAGCTTCAAATCCTCCAATCCAAACAATTTTACTCATTTTAAGCTTGCTTGGATCACAGAACGCCCCATAGCCAAATGAAGAGAATGTTGAGATTATTTGATACCCAACCAAGTTCATTTTCCTTATAATATTACAGAAATAAGATAAAAGTGGGAAAAAATTGGATAAAAACTTTGAGGACAAAATTTTGTCATCTTTGCTGAGTAACTAATTTACTCCTCCTCAAATCAGTACGATTGATTATTAACACTTAATTAAATGTAAAAAGTGCAATAGGTTTCACTTAAAGTAAGAATGTTTCTAACAGCGACCAAGCATTCACTAAACTGTAAATATATATTTTGTCAATGAAATATATATTTACAAGGGGGGGAGGGGCTAACAGGAAAGAAAAATGATTGTTTAGTAAGGAAAGCAGTTACAATGTAAAAAACAGTAATAGCAGTAGTAGTGGTGGTGGTGGTGGCAGCAGTGACAAGGATAAGAGACCCACAGGAAAGTAGTTCAGTTAATAAGGACTGTAAAGGCAGGTAAAACTATTTAGCTATTTCTATACAAAGAAGACAATCCCAGAAGAAAGTGAAAGAGCAAGAGAAAGAGAGAGAGAGAGAAAGATAGAGAAGAAAAAGGGGGGAATGTGTAAAGATTGCAGTGATGAGGACAGCTGCATAACATGAGCATGGCCAAACCAAACCCAAAGCATTCCACCATTGCTGGTCAAATCAATGCAAACCAGTTAAGATGAAGGTTTTAAGTACCTGTTGCAGCTGATGAACAGCCGCTGTTATTGCTTCCCCCCAGCAATGAGGCTGCTGCCGCTAAGGCTGCCGCTGTCGCTGCAGCAGACGGAGCATTGGACAAGGTATTGGAGGAGGAGGAGGAAGGGGAGTATGCAGAAGGACCATTGTTATTCGTTAGACTGCCAGTGTTTAACCCAGCCAGGGCTGCCAGTATGCCTGCAGGTTACACAGGACACAGAAAACAAAGTGTCAGAATATCAGACAAAAGAATAATGGCAACAACAACAAACAATCAAATCTAAGAAACATTGTGAACAATTAAAAACATTGAATAAAAAATATAATAAATAAAAAAAAAGAAAATTCAAATCAAATATTAAAATGGTAAATTTACTGTAGCACAAATAGCAGCCAGTGTAAACAAACAAATATTTTTATAATGAATCAAAGGTTACAGATAATAGCAGTAATTAAGAGAGAAAGCCAACACAATTGTTCCATTTGGACATCCTTCAAAACAAAACACCTATGGATGAATGATAGATCAATGGAATGAAAATAAGTTTAAAGGAGAAAACTTGTATAAATAAAGTAAACTGGTAGCTTTGTCACCAACTTACAGTGTCAGCCAAATTAGTGTGGCAAACATTGGAATATTAATATTATTAAATAATTTGAAGAATTACCAATGGTAAGTGAATTTATGTTGATGAAGAATTAAAATTCCACTGGAGATGGAAATAATTTTCACCATCTACAAGTATCTATTCTTTGAAAATAATAGATGTTGAAACGTAACGAAGTAATTAAAATACAAAAGTTAAAAAATATAAACAGCTTGACAGTATAAATGGAAGAATGGATGACTGTAGAGCAACATGATCTAATCTAAATATTAGGACATGAGCTAAAAACAGAAAAAGAATACAGAACAGACAACTTTAATAAGAAGAATAGAAAAACTAAACTGAATAAACATGGGCAAAACAATATTGTTATAACTATTATTTTGGTCAAATATTTTTAAATTGAAGACATAGTTAATTAATATGATAACTGTAAAAGAAAATATAGCAAAAGTATCATTTCCATGTAAAATTGCAACTGTTTTGGAAGTTATGATAATATAATGTTTAGTTAAGACAAATTCTAATACAATTTTACATGGAACCAAAATAAAGAAAAATGTACATCTATCTATGTGATGAACGTGTTTTTACTGTTTTATATTCCCCCCCATCTCAGCCGGTGTTAAATCACTTCTTGGCAAGATTCATTATACCATATAGTGTCTTGGCTAAGTCTTGAAGTTGGAATAGAACTTGTTACTGTAGAAACTGATGCCCATGTGAACATTAGAACTATTGTGTCTCTCATAATAATTGCTAATATTGTGCTTGTTATAATAGGAACTTAGTCAGAAATCTTAGTCAGCTATAAAAATCCCATATTCTGTAAAATGATGCTGAGCTACCAAACTTGATAAGGACACTTATAAAATTGAGAATCAGATTTCAATGTATAAAAAAAAATAAATTTACAAGGTAATGGAAAACCACATTTGAAAAAAAAAAATCCTACTTTCAAACTATTTTTAAAAATTCAGAAATTACAGAAATCAAATTATAATCAACTTATAATAACTCCTCCAAAGTGTATGCGTGAAGTAGAATCTTGTCTTTTGCTACTAGTCCTTTCGGTCATTAAGCAGCCACTCTGAAGTAATGCCAACAAACAACCAACAGGTTATGTTAGAATAATAGATTAAGAAGCTGCTAATGACACCTAGTTAAGTCAATGGGAAATTGAGTTATAAACGAAAGCATGTGAAGAGCTACGTGCTAAATCAACAATATACAAATAAAACAGTTGTAGATGAGAGGTTAAAATTGAACAAATTCAAAAGCAGGCAAGATTATAGTATTACAAAATATGAGAAAAAGTTACCTGGATTATTGCCAGTTGCGGCAGCTGCAGCGGCAGCAGTCAATAACTGCTGGATACCCATGGTATTCAAGCCTGCAAAGGAAATAATTAACAAGTTTATATGTGGATCCCAAAAACAGGAGCAGGTAAATGCAAACAATTAGAAGTGAAGCAGTTATTAATAGGTATTTATACAGACAAGGTTACATGTACATATTTACACAAATAGACAAAGCATTGGATTAACCTTTTAGCATTTAATCCAGCCATATCCTGCCAAAATAGTCTACTTGTTTTATGTTCAAACTGGCCAAATCCTGCCTCTTTACACCTACCCTACAATGTCATACTAAAAGTAAACAATCCCATAATTGAAATCTCAAAGCTACAAGATAAATGCATGATTAATTCAAAATACCGTGAATAAATAAGTATTTACATTTGACAAACTAATCTGAATGCTAAAGGGTTAATAAGAGGAAGTCATTTGAATTAATTCCATTCGAGCTGGGAGAATCGTTAGCACGCCAGGAAAAATGCTTAGTAGCATTTCTTCCGACTTTACGTTCTGGGTTCAAATGCCGCTGGGGTCGACTTTGCCTTTCATCCTTCCAGGGTCGATAAAGTGAGTACCAGTTACGACTGAGTTCGATGAAATCGACTACTCCCCTCCACTCCACCCCCCCAAAAATTTCAGGCCTTTGTGCCTAGTATAGAAATGATTATATTAATGGTACAGACATAGTTTGCTGAAATGACATGATGATATCACCCTAATGCTAGAAAGAAGTTATTTTTTGTAGTAATGTGTCTCTGTTAGTAAAGATATGCAACCTTTAGTGGCTGGAGAGGTATAGTTCAGTGGATCACATCATCATCATCATCATCATTCTTTAACATAGGTTTTTCCATGCAAGCATGGGTTGGACGGTTTGACTGGAGCTGGCAAGCCGGGGGCTAAACCATGCGTCTGGTTTGGCTTGGTTTCTACAGCTGGATACCCTTCCTACCGCCAACCACATTTACAGTATGTACTGGGTGCTATTAACGTGCCACCGGCACCGGCCTTTTGACGCTTGGGCACTTTTAATGTGCCACCAGCACCGGACTTTCGATGCTCGCTTCCCATAGCATCCACATTTACAGTGAGTGCTGGGAGCTTTTAACGTGCCACCGGCACCAGACTTTCGTCGCTTGGGGCGTTGCCTCCTGTACAACCACTTCTATATGACATTTAAGTGTGCACATGAAGATATATAATTGATAAGTGTTTCATTAGCTTTCAGTTCAAATCCTCCCAAGGGCCAATATAAAGTTTACATCAGTCTACAGCCGTGTATGATCCTTTCAACCAGTTTATGAAGATGAAGTCTTCAGCAGTGTCCCAACAATACAAAGCTCTAAGACATTTCTGTTTTCTAACTCTACAGAAATGAACCCAGGAAAAAAATCAATAGGTGCTGGTGTGGCTGTGTGGTGGTTCTGGGTTCAGTCTCACTGCGTGGTACCCTGCGCAAGTGTCTTCTACTATAGCCTCGGGGCTGACCAAAGCCTTGTGAGTAGATTTGGTAGACGGAAACTGAAAGAAGCCCGTCGTATATCTATATATCTATGTATATATCTATGTGTGTGTGTGTCCTTGTGTCTGTGTTTGTCCCCCACCACTGCTTGACAACCGGTGTTATGTCCCCGTAACTTAGCAGTTTGGCAAAAGAGATCGATAGAATAAGTACTAAGCTTGAAACAATAAGTACTGGGGTCGATTTGTTCAACTAAAAATTCAAGGCTGTGCCCCAGCATGGCCGCAGTCTGATGACTGAAACAAGTAAAAAAAAAAAAAGATAAATCAGTAAAGTGTATATTATAAATGTATCTATTTAGATGTGTGGCCATGCTGTAGCAACATCACTGTTACTACTGTTACTATAATGAGTTAGGGTCTACCCAAATCTGATAATCAGTAATGAGTTACCCATCCTTCTTTTCAGTAACAAATTTGTCCTCCCTCAATGAAAACAACATACACACCCTGAGCCAAGACAGATTCAATATACTCACTTGCTGACCTGCTATAAATGGCAGTCAAATCTCCCTCAAATTACACACTACATTTTATGTGTTGCATAGAAAAGGAAACATTAGACAATGTAGTCCTTGAAGCGTAAAAAAGACAGGATGGTCATTGTTGGAACACCTATGGTTAGAGTTAACGATAATGATAAAGAACTTACACACTCTTCTTTTTCTGCGCATCTTCTGCAGCATTATCTTCCAAATAAAACCAATTTACTCGGTTATAAGGTACAGCTCCTGGTTTTCCAGCACTTTCTTCATGTTTTAACAAATCTGAAACAACAACAATAAAGATGATTAGCATAACACCACAACAACAATGCTACAACATTACAGTAATACTATAATGCCACAACAACACTATAACAACCATCGTCATCATCATAATCATCATTTAACGTCTGTTTTTCCATGCAAGCATGGGTTAGATGGTTTGACTGCAAACTGGCAAACTAGGGAGCTGCACCAGACTCCAGTCTATTTTTGGCTTGGTTTCTACAGCTGGATGCCCTTCCTAA
>JAOPUL010003388.1:50059271-50084143 GCA_027564515.1 Octopus rubescens | reverse complement strand
GTGCACAATAGACTGCACAGCTACTTTGTGTGCATGAGCCCCCATATGCAGAGAGAGAGAGAGAGAGAGAGGGAGAGAGAGAGAGGGAGGGAGGGAATCGTACTGAAGATGGTCATACTCCAAAATATCCAATTACCAAGAAGAGCAACCCCTTCAACTACTTCCTTCCTTACCATGTCTTATCCCTCAAAAATTCCTTCCCTTCACTAGCGATCAACTTTTCGTCAGATCAAACCGAGGGAACAAATGTTTTACCAATGTTCTTTCAATTGCTAATACTACCTATCGGTCGCAACGTGAAATAATAAGGTGTCTTGCTCAAGGACATAAAGCATCACCCAATCTGGGAATCGAACTCACAACCTCACGATTGTGAATTCAATTCTCCAACCACTCAGCCACGCACCTTCCCTGTAGATGTTTATTCCTGCAACCATCAACTTCTGAACATTCAGACAAAAAAAGGTTAGCATATTAAAAGAGCCTTTCTTCCCCCCTCCCCCCGCAAACACACACACACACAAAGATGTCTGTGTACCTTACATTTCTGCATAAATGTGCATGTTGCATAAGTATATGTTATATTTCTATGTAAACATGTGTAAAACACAATACTGTATACAGTGAGTTGTTTAAATAGATTAAGTGAGTATGCAAGATATTTGACAGAAATGGTAGATGGGGATGTAGTGGTGAACAAGCACAGAATGTGATATAAAATTGTAGAAAGAAGAGGGGGGTAGTATTGAACAGGTAAAGGCATGTGGCATGATGGTAACGTCTATGTATAAACAAGGAGTAGACAATAGTTGTTATGATAAGAATATTGTAAATAAGCAGAAACCACTTCAGAAATACACACACACACACACGCACGCACGCACACAAATGAAAAGTAAATATTAACTTACCAACATTACCTAAATTACCATATCCTCCCCCCATGTTGCCACCTCCACCTCCGCCGCCACCACCAGCTGCTGCTTGTTGTAATAACTAAAACAAACAGAAACATGAAAATTGGGATTACATTTTTATGACAGGTAAAGTTTCCAACTAAATAATTATCAATCTACTATAATACCCCAACTAATAGAAATGTCACAGTTACTTACCGACACATACTGAGGGGCCAGTGGACCTAAACCTCCCAAAGACAAATTCCATAAATTAGCATTCATTTGTTGCAGTTTCTTAGCTTCTTTTTCCCTCTGAGTATCTGCAAACTTTACCACCAATGGTGAAGAACACCCCTGCAACAAAATTTACAAATATGCATTATTATCATTAATAACATATGTTTCACAAGTTAACCGATTTACTTCTTAAGACAATTATGGCATTAATGCACTGAGCTGTAACTAATTGATTAATATTTTGAGCTGTAATACATGGAATGAAACTGCCATGTAAAACTGAATTATGTAGCAATGAAAATTTGTCTAGAAATTTGTTAATGCATCTAGCAAGTAATACAAAGCTACAAAGATGGATTTATGCAAAATGTAATACAGTACTGAAGAAATTATTCTTTCTGTTTCACTAGGTGCAGGCATAATCATATGGTTTAAGAGAATTGCTTTGCGCCCATGTGGTTCTGGGTTAAATTCCATTGTGTTGCACCTAGCGCAGCTACCATCTGCAGAATATTTTGCAAGTAAAACTTGTAAGTAGAATTTAATGGGCAGAAACCATGCAATGCCTTTATGCACTTATGTGTGATAACATTAAGTTTAGGTTTTTCAGTATGTCAAGTTGTGTCCCTTGACATCTACATCCAACTTAAGCAACGCCGATAGAGATTGGCAAAATAACACCCAAAAAGAAATAAGTACTGAGGTTCACATCCTCGATGCCATTGCCATAATCCAATGGCAAAAACTAGTTAAAGAATCTGAGATAATATGGTTGAACTGTCTAAGAATTGCCATCTCTTAGACTTATTCTACAAATCTACAAATATTTTACTAAAATTGAAGTCAAATAGTAGAAATTGAAAGGAAATATTTGTAAGTTACTAGAATAAAATCATTATGTAAAATGAAAAATATAATATAATTATATATACCAACCTCCATTGTTTGTGAATGATGCATATTTTTGATGGCATTCTGAGCACTCTGTCGGTTATTAAATGTAACAAATGCACAACCTATAAAAGAATATGACAGGAAATATTATATTCTGCAACAAAATAATATTAAAAAGAAGCCAATACCAAATATTAAATAAATAACATCTAATGCCCTATGTTGATTACCCAAGTATGGATGGACTTCAGAACCGTAACAATGACCCTTCCATTAATCTTAATGTGTCTCAAGGCTTGCTGCTGCCCCCCCCCCCCTTATTTTTCTGCCCACCCTTTAGAAACCTGTAACAGAGCATCATCCCCATTCCCAAGAAACCCTTATAACACTGCCAATAACTCAAAAGTAATGGAGACAGTTGTTAATCTGCTCTAACACCCAGAATCTCCCTTCTTCCTTAAAGCCAGATGTATTGGCAGCATACTATATATATTTCATTCACCAATGACCTTTCATCTCTAAAAATGAAAGCAGTGCTGTTGCCTTCAACACTAGCAAGCTTTCAACTGTGTCTGGTATATGCCTCTCCTTCTCATCTCTTGAAATGAAAGCAGTTTCCTCAACAGATTGCATTATCATAGCCTATGCTGATAGAGCTGTCTTTGATTTGCTTCATCTCATTTGAATATCACTATTGGTATGACCCAGGGTTCAGTTCTGTCCACCACACTCTTCTGTCACACCAACAACATTTACTCATGCAGATGATACTACTCCTTATTCTTCCTTAATCTTTTTCTACTCCAGCATCATCCAAATGCAACCTAAGCACCTCATGCTAAACCTGCACTAACTCCATGAACATAGATCCTGTAGATATCATCTGACCGGGTCATGCCAATGTTGTCTTCTTCAACAACAGAGAGTCACAATTACTACATAAATCAAGGAACTGCACACCTGCTTCAAAAAGCCAGGCCTCACTATCACTGAGGATCTTTCTTGGCAAACGCACAGCCTCAACATTGCAAAGACCAGCCTTTCTTTTCAGAAACAGAAAATACTCAACAACAGCTAAACATGTACCCAATTCAGATGAGAACTACAATGGACTACTACAACTGCTCTGACATCTACACACACACACAATCAGTCCAAAGAAATGCTTTTGGACTGATTGATATGAAGTCACTCACCAATACAAACCAACATCAAGTTCACAGTCCTCTGGCTCTCTTTCTACAGTGACCTCCACTTCTCAGAGATGGCTACTCGCATGATACTTTCACTTAGCACTCCTAACTCTCATTACTCATATGGTGTTTACTCCCACTCATTATGCATACTAATTAATGACTATGGCCCTCTGGGATTATTCTCCTGTACACAAGATTTTCTTCACCCATCATCTTGCAACTGTTTAAGCAGAATATTAACAATATCAATCTCACTCAAATTCAAGGATTTGTGGAAGTTATGGGTGCAGCCCCATACCCATGCTCCAAATCTAGCTTTAAAAAAAAAAGTAACCCCTTGTAATGATAAAGCCCTTATGTCACTGTTGGCAGTGTCTAGCATAGATTAATCATAGTTTTGCCATAACATCTCTTTCTATGTATTTAAACCCTGGCCAAATTTCCACAGTGAACAATTTTTTAATAATTTTTGTCCTTAATTATTTGTGTACTTAAGCTGTTTTTGTGTTCATTCTAAACATGTTAAACAATCTTCCATAATTTGCGGTGTACTGTTTCTGCAAATATCACCATTTATTGTTTCATGCTGTGTTCTGGCAAAAATTAATTGATTTCCATCTTCAAATACATTAGGGTTTAAAATTACAAGTTATAATGTTTATCCAACATCGTGTATCTTCACATGAAAGAGCTTTTCATGAAATAAAAATAACATTATTCAAAACAGCTAAGCATAACAAAGAGTCTGCTATCAGAGATTACCAGTTCTTTGCTCTCTGAAATAACTACACTAAAAAGTTCATTAACTTCAATTGAAATTGGAAGTAAATGAAATATGGATGGTAATTTACTGCAAAAGTTAGTTTTATTGCTACTGACCAACTGTATTGGTAAAAGTATTTGCTACACAATGTTCTTTACAAATTCCCATCAAAACAATATATTCTTTAGAACTCACTCTGTCATTATATACGATGCAATTAATGACCAGCAATTATTATACAATATAAAAGTATATCCATCTCTATGTCTCTGTTTAAGAGAATAATCTTTCACAATAAACAAATTGAAAGGCCAGTGAAATTTCATTTCTAACACTTGTAACCTCTCATCACAATACAGAATGATACATCAACATTAATGTTTTAATGTCCACTTTTCCATGCTTGCATGGGTCAAACACGTTTATTGAGGCAGATTTTCTACAGTTGGATGCTTGTCCTGCTACCAATCCATTCCTGTTTCCATTCAAGGTAATATTTACCCCCATGACAAGATGTTTCACAGACTATTAGAAATGAATGATTTTTTTACGACGATCACATACTGTCAAGTCAAGGAAACAAACATTCACACATTCATACATACACACACAGGCTTCTTTCAGTTTCCATCTACCAAATCCACTCACAAGGTTTTGGTAGGCCCGGGGCTATAGTAGAACACATTTGCCCATGGTGCCATGCAGTGGTACTGAGCCCAAAACCATGTGGTTGGGAAGTAAACTTCTTACCACGCAGCCTTGCCTGCGTGTAAATGGTAATATTTAATGGTAATGGTATTAAATGGTAATGGTATACAGTAAATGGTAATATTTACAAAAACCATGCAATACCTTTAGTCCTAAAAGTGGAAGATTATTTAACTAGCATGCTAATATTTACAACATACAGAGAAATGCAGTACAATGCTTGACATGTTGAGACAGCCACACACACACACGTGTATGTGTGTGGTAGTCTTTGCTTTAATACTATTTGGGCAATGGTGATATTCTGTTTGTGTCCAACATAAGTAATATGTTGAGTTGTTCAATGCATGGCAACCAGCAAAATAAAGTGTGTGTGTGGGGGGGGGGGGGGTACTGCCTCAACAAATCTCACCCAACTCATGGAAAAGGCAGATTTAAAAAAACAAAAACATGCAGTGATAATCAGGGTGATGATATTTGTAGTGAAGAGAGTTTCCAATTATAAAAACGGAATTAAAATCTAAGAAATGTTAAAACAAAAACTAAGGATTCAATTTAAAACAAAAAAGAACAAGAAAAACACCCTACAGCTAAAGTACCATATAAGGTTCATTATCTCTGGAAGCCTTATTCCACTGTTTTAACAATTTTCCAGTGGAATCTACATCATTTAGTGCATCTCATCCTTATCATATAAGTCCTCAATACTTTTACCAAAGTCTCAGTAAAATGTAAAACTAAGAAGCCCCTCGTCAGACCTACTGGGGTTTATTTTACAAGTGCACTGGCTTTTACAGAGATGAGCTTCTCCTTTACAAGTGCAGCTAGCTTTTATAACAAAAGTAGCAGGTGAAACAATAGAGAAGTTTGAAACTTCATACAACCTCCAGAACAGGTGTATCCAAGGAAAATCAAATGCTGAAAGTTTCCATTAAAACTCACTTGTTTTACTATGTAACCAACACAAGTAAAAAATGTTCTAAATTGCTTTTAACCCGTTAGCATTTAAACCGGCCCTATCCGGCCCAAATTTTCCACCTGTTTTCTGTTCAAACTAACCAGATCTGACCTCTCTCGTATTTGCCTAACAATGTCATTCAAAACTTAAGCAATCACACCATCGAAATCTCAAAGCTACAAGATAATCCATGATTAATTCAAATCAATGTGAATGAATATGTATTGCATTTGACAGAGGAATCTGAATGCTAAAGGGTTAATACAAGTTGGCTTCCATTCCCTTCCACCAAGCCGACACTGGTTTTATAAGAGTGATGAAAAAAATGTTGTTTGCCATTTACCTTTACTTTGCCCACTTTGGTCTCTTAATACTGTACAATCCTCTATTGATCCATAGTTAGAAAACAATATCCGTATATCACTTTCATTGTATTTCTTTGAGATCATACCAACAAACAGCTTCCTTTCTTCAACTGCAAACAAAAGAAATAGAATTTTCAAACAAATAGTAATACACAGTGCCAATAATGAATGCTTAACTATCTAACTTTCCAACTAGTCCACAAACCAAACAATCTACTCATAAAAGATCATAGTAAGTTTAGTGGAGTCTACATGCCATTTATGTATTTATAATGGCAAATTATGCCATTAATATATTTATATATTTTTAAGTAAAAGATAGGAGAGACAAATGAGCTTAATTTAAGGTATAAGCTAGCAATAGATATAGTTTAATAAGTAATACAAATAAAATAGACTGATAGAAAACAAGTAAAGTTCTAATTTTACACCAAGAACTGAAAGTTGCTTTATAACCCAACACCAATGTCATCACTTCTTCATAATACAGAAAAATTTTTTTTTTTTTTTTCATCATTGTTTATTTAGACTTAACAACAATATACTTTTCATTAAGGCATAAACTTTTATAATTTCTTCATAGAATATAAATGAAATACAATTAAATGATATCTCATACATTTGATGAAGCTGAATATTTTTTGTAAACAAATATGGGTGGCATAAACTTAGAAAATATTAGTGAAATAAGATCATAAGTCTGCCGACAATTCTGAGGGGAGGAGGTTAGTCGATTCCATTGACCCCTAATACTTGACTGATATTTTATTTATCAACCTCAAATGGATGGAAGGCAAAGATGATCTCGGCAGGATTTGAACTAAGAATGTAATCAGCCGGAAGACATACCACAAAGCATATTTTCCTGACGCCCTAGTGATTCTGCGAGCTCTAATAACATACACAACACAGCCAATGTCAGATGAAAGATATCAATATCACACCTAAGGATATGTTGTAACACAAGCTTTCATAATACCAATAATAGATCTAAGTAAGACCATTTCTTTCAGCTCTGTGTTCAAATTATGCAGAACAAAAATGTTAAAAACTAAAAACTTGTAACACACAGCAATTAAACATGAAATGCTAACCTTCCAAAAGATAAAAACTTTTCTAATCAATATTACAATATTGGACAAATATTTCCTGGCTCTCTGACAGATAATATCAAGCTGTGAAACCATTTAGTAGATGAAAATATTGATTCTTTTTGATTGCAGCTGAATGGCAAATATTCCTCATATTTGTTGAGAATTTAGTTAATTAGTTGGAACTAACAACTGGTAAATATAATGACAGACAAAACAAACAATTTTTAGCTCATAGAGACAATATAATGCTATCAACACAAGTATTTTACTAGCTACCCAATCATTGTTCAGCCAAATCAGTTCTGATCAACATTCAACTGTAAATGCATAAGTAAATTAATTAAAATTAATTAAAGATTATTGCTATCCTTTGATTGCAAAGACATTAAAATACATGTTACCATTATACACCTTTATTGATATACAAGAATCAAGACAACATATAACCTATGTGCATGTATGTGTCTGATCAACACATTCTATCTTCTTCAAAAATTATATCCAAGTCTCTGATACATAATGACAAGAATTTTACTACTGTTAGTCATGTACAGAAAATATTCAGTCTAATTTAGAGTGACAAAAGCCGAGACCAATGTGGAAGAAAATCAGGCTAACTAGAGTGACATAGACCACTGAGACTGATGTAAAAAGTAATCAGTCTAATGAGAGTAATAAAAACCATCAAGACTAATGAGACCAGTGTACAAAGTAAGTAGTCTATAATGTAGAGTAATTAGTCTAAATAGACTGACAAAGACCACCAAGATTAATGTAGAGTAATTAGTCTAACTAGAATGACAAAGACCAAGATTAATGTACATAGTAATCAGTCTAAATAGACTGACAAAGACCATCAAGATTAATGTATAATAATTAGTCTAACTAGAATGACAAAGACCAAGACTAGAGTGACAAAGATAAGCGAGACTAATGTATGGTTATCAGTCTAATAAGAATGACAAAAAACATCAAGACAAGTGTGTGACGTCTAACTAGCATGACAAAGTCTATTGAGTATAGAGTAATCATAACTAATCTAATAAAAGTTACAAAAACCATTGAGACCAATTACAATTTGGTTTTTTATAGTGTTTTAAGCAGAGAATATGAAAAATAAAATAGAATAATGTGAACCTATTATATATTTACTAAATGTTTTGTAAAGAAGAAGAATATGTAAAAAGTATAAATATAAGAGTCAGAATAAAAACTACATAAATAAATCTTAACAAAGTAACCGCTACAACATTTAACTGAACCTGTAAAACTGTATAAATACATATTTGTTTCCTACACTGCATAAAAAAATGCCACCAGTACCATGCGAAGTTTCAGATTTCAAAAGATAATGATTGTTGAAAGTTTTGAGAAAGCAAGATGGGCCGGGGAGCTACAGCATATACTGATGGCTGGAAGAACAATTGAGAATTGAAATGATGAAGTAGATAGACTGTTTAGACAGCAAAGATATTAATAGAAGCAAGGTAAGTATTTTGAAAACAGGATTGTTTACTTTCTACGTAACATGGCCAACAGTATGAATGGCAACAATTAATATTTTAACTATACATTTAAGTGTGATAAAAGCTAAATGTAGAATCTGTATAATTCTTTGTGAATTTAGAATATTTAAAGATAACATTGCCAAAAACAGTTATTACAACATTCAGGTCACTTGCATTACATAACCAACGACAGTTCATTAAAAGTATTCCATAAATCAAAATACTAATCATGAAAGATGGACCAGTTGACAATACATTACACTCCACTGTCATTTACTTCAAATCCTATTTACTTACTTGGTCTTTCTATATAGAATACAGTAGTTTGAATACCTAACCTCATAGTAGAAGACCATCAGATAACATTCTGGAATAAATATGAAACTAAAACCTATTGCTATGCATCGTTCAGAATTGAGCTTATAGAACATTTTAGCACCAATAAGTGAAGAGACAGACAATAAAAATAGTTTTTTTTTTCAAAATGCAGAATACATACGCGCGTGTCTGTGAGTGTGTGTATGTGTGCATATTCATTTTCTGTTTCCACTGCTCCATGGAGCCAGCCAAAGTAGGAAAGCTTAAGAAGATTATGTAGAAAGTTTCCACTACCCCTTATCTTGGTTAAGAAAGAAGATTTGTAACCACAATAAGATGACTTTGAGCAAAATTTATATTTCAAGTTTGTAGGAACAAACCCAAGACAAAAGAAATAATGATTCTACAAGCTGAATTCTGAAGCAGAATTAATTTTATGACCACGGTGTGAGGTACTTGGATGTGTAACACACACAATTATGATGAGTAAAATCGTAAACTTCAGAAGCATACAGTGGTGTCCCATAAAGAAAGGATACACGCACATTTTCATGTCTGGTTTTCCATGCTGGCATGGATTGGATAAACACATACACACACTCTTCATAATTTACTGAGAACAGGCTGCTGTTACAAAAACACAAATAAAGATCCATTGAAAAGACAATTTAAATGCCATATTTAAAATGTAGCTTTAAACCCAAATTCTGATATATAAGCCTTATATACAAAATATAAAATTATGCATAATTCATCATCATCATCCTTTAACATCTGCTTTCCACGCAAGCATGGGTTGTCCAGGAAAAATATTCAGAAACTATTGCTACTTAGGTATCCTAGTAAAGAGTACCTTCAGGCATGAAATGTGATGGCTAATGTAGCATGGCTTCATCTTTAATGATATATCTTACCTAATCAAATTACAAATTGAGCATCAGAAATTATTTTTATGAAATGCTATGTAATAATAAAGTCAATGGTTTATAAAACATCTGTATGACTAATTAAAAATGTGGAAACATGAACCAAAAAAAAAAAAATGAAGCCTCGCAAAAGACATTACAATATATCATTGATATAGGACTAGCTAAGAAGAGCAGCAGAGACAGATATGGAAAAAGACAAAACCCTCTGTAGTAAGTTTGAAATGGCTCTTTAATCTAAAACAAACAAGCCAGCAGATGACAACACTGAATAGGAAATGTTTAATATCAGTATATTTGAGGGGAAAGTAAACTATATTAATTCCTGCTTTTAAAATTAAATTAATACAATAAATAAATACATATGTTCTTAAGCTGCGTAAGATCACAAAGGACTGTATAAGACCATCAAGAAAGGAATACAAGCACTTATGAAAAAAGCAAGGTTTATTTTTTTTCTTTCATCAAAACTAGCTACACAACGACATTGAGCAACATCTATGTCAACAATATCCCAAAAACTTGCTTTTTAAAAAGACTACCAAAAAAATCAATACGATACCTTTAGCCCCAAATCTGGGTACTCCGTTGATACCTAAAAAAAAAAGTAACCATTATATAGACAAAACAACTTTGACACTATGGCAAAGAACAAGACATCAAAGTGACTGAAACAACCAGAAGAATTTTGAATGATGAGAGGAAAAATAATGTCCAAGAAGTATTAAAGTGACCAGGTGTCTACTACATAAGATTACCATAATGATCTAAACAAACACAGATAATTTCATCAGGTTAACATTTTCAACCTTTTACTTTAAGTAATTTAATTTCAACACATATATTTTTTTATTTATATTACTGTAAAGAAACTGTCAGCCAACTGAATGTAAAGCAAAGTGACCACTGACACAATTTTGACTATCTTGAACATTATCTTTTACTGATTAAATAAAGTAATCAGCAGTTGTCATTTTACATATATTTTCAGTCACCCTTTTACAACAATGTATATGTAGCTAACTTTAGCATTGTAACAAACATCATGTACAACTTTGTGTGGAATGGTTTTAAAAAAAAAAATTAAAAATAATCAAATTAATCTGAATGGTTTATACTGCTACTTCCACACAGCAGTTCATACAAGTCTGGCAGTACATAAAGAAGAACATGTATGGATTTCAGTTAACGGTAATGAGAAGACATTTAAAATTTTGGCAAATTATAGTTTTCCAATGCTGTTAATAAATAACATATGAAACTGTTCTCTAATTTAAATAGATGTTGATGGATATACTTAAACTAACAACTAATATTACTATCTGCTAATATATACATGTTCTGTGGTTACAAGAAAATTCTCAAACCAAAAGGAATGCCAAAATCCAGAATTTCTTCCACTATAAACTAACAAACATTAACTTTTGTCTCAATCACATACCTGTTTGATTAGTCTTAAAACTACTTTTATTGAAACAAAGGTGAAAACAGATACCAGATGTTCAATGTAATGGTGAAAATGCCCCAAAACTAACTACATTCAGCTATTGGTGTGGATACACCATCTACTACAACTGTTCATAATTAAAATCAGAATCCACCTCCAATGGTAAATTGACAAATGGAAATGGCTATGAGGTTGAAATAGTACCTATTCTAAATAATAAGACTGTGGCCTGAGGCTACACAAAGCTTGACAGCAAGGTGAAACTGTTGTCTGGGATCTGTACATATACCTGACGGCTAGGTAGATTAGCGTGAGGTTGTACCTCCTCCCTGTAATTGCCAACTAGGTAAGTCTATAAAAAAAATGAAAAAAGCTGCCAGTAGTGGATTTGAACTCCAGAATTAATGCAGTAAAAATACTGTAACTACTTTACTATTTCACTTTAATAAAATCTATATAGCACAACATAACAGATATTACTAAATGAAGATATACTATATTGTACAGAAATATTGAACTGATTAAAACTGAATTGTTGTAGCAATTTTTTTAGCAGTTGATATCGGTATAACTATAGTTTAGTAATAAAAATTATATTTTATTTCAACATCAAATTAATTAAGGTTTCCTAATCATTTTGACATAACTTACTGATATGAGACTGATTTCAAACTTTGTTCCAAACTACTGAATATAAGCTATATGGTACTCATCTTTACCCACATGGAACAACCAGCCTAAAAAGCAATTAGAATTTTTTTTTTTTTTAATTATGATTTAATATTTTCATTCATTATCATTTTTTTGTAGTTTTCACTTCATAGCTGAATTAGCATGGATTGTTAAATCTAGTGTAGATAAGCAGCAATGTTTTGCTTATTTTCAAATCTGATTCAAGAACGTATGACTTTCATATGAGCTTGTCCAAAACCTCAATCAATCAGACAATACTAATTACTAAACTGTGACTAAATCACAACTGGAGAATACTGCCCTATAGAGACATGAACATTGCTAATTTTTTAAAAAATGAATACACAAAACATTCTTTTCTAATGATTCATCTAAAAATATATTTATAAAACAGCATTTTAAAAACACGTTTCATATTTAATCAGCAGAAAAAAAAAATTTTTTTTAATTTCTAAATTGCACCATGTTAATTTTTCAGCTCAAAAGAACAATAAATACTGAAAACTGAGTATATAGATTGGTACAACTTAGCCTATATTTAGCTTCACTAACAACTCTCTTATCATACGGGTTGCTGTTTGAAGAGAAACATACAGAGGGGCATGGACATTGAGAAAAGAGAAAAAAGCCCTTTCCTAGAAACAACAAAATCAAGTGTTTATATTTTGCAGACAGGCATGAGTCATAAATGTTTGACATTCCATGCTAAGAGACAATGTAAAGTTTTCACTGAGTAGATGCAATACACTTTTGAGTTGAATATGAAAATATATATCAATCTTTGTCACTCTAATCATTCTACCAAATTTCTTCAGATATCAAAAAAAAAAACCTGATTATTTTACTACAACACTATTTTACTATACAAAATATTGTAATATAACAGAGAATTTATATAAGATTCTTCTGACCAACAGTAAAAGTCTGATACTATTTTCCACAGAAACAAAAAACACCCCCAAATTTCAATTAAAACAATTATTAAAGTATATATATATAAAAAAAAACCTTCAATGTATATAATCTCTGAATATTTATATACAGATATAGAAAATTCCTAAAATAATGAGCTTAATTACATATCAGAAAAAAAAAATGGCATAAATGGTTTTAACGACTGTGATGATATGTAAAGTCACGTCGCCTGTAAATTAGTACAATGATATACATGTACACGTGTATACACACACAAGCCTGGAATGAACTTGAAATAATAAAAAGTTCATAACTCATTAAAATAGACAAAAACATTGCCATAATTCCAACCACATATATTTTCATGCAATCATTATGAAGAGTAACTAGCAACGTTATTGATATTATAGGGATGGCCAAATTACATAAAATAGCTGTTGATGTTCAACCCTTTATTAGTTTAATACTATTACTACTATTTCGAGTAAGCCAATTTCACTTATATAATTAACGACTTTTGTACACAATATAAACAACAATTACTGACAAGAAAATTCTTTTGAGATAAGACTTTTAACCCTTTAGCATTTAAACTGGCCAAATATTCTACTTGTTTTGTGTTCATACTGGCCAGATTCAGCCTTTCACACCTATCCTACAATGTCATTCTAAAAATAAATAAGCATTACATTTGAAAAAGTAATCTGAATGCTAAAGGGTTAAAGTTGTTTTACTTACATACACACAGACATACTGCCATCCAAATTTGATTATTAATATTCAAAATATTAATAAGTACTCTTTTACTTTGATATAGGCTTGTATGTAAAGAGTTAATTGTATTACAGATCACTGCTCTATTTATAACTGAAAGTATTTAAATAGTAGCAGGATTACGTGTGATATATGGTCTGATTCCTCCTTCCATTGCCTGTCCTTCAATGTGGTGGCTCAATAAAATGACTATGAAAAAGTGTCAACCACATCCCTGTCTGCTTGAATATATGTGGCCTAGGGCTAAAATTGGATCTTAATTATTAACAGATGGTAGCATGGTTGTGTGGTTAAGAAGTTCACTTCACAATCACATGGTTTTGAATGTAACCCCAATGTGTAGCATATTGGACAAGTGCCCTATACTATATCCTCAGGTTGACCAAAGCTTTTCAAATTAAATTTGGTAGAAGATAATTGTACAGAAGCCGTGTGGGGGTGGGGGGTGCACATGCGCGTGTGTATTTTTGCATTAACACCACTTGAGCAGCAGTGATGTTTATCTTCTACATCTCAGCTGTTCAAGGTGCAGAGGCACATGGAATACATCATCACCATCAAATGTTCACTTTTCCATGCTTGCATAGGTCAGATGCAATTCAGTGAGGCAGATTTTCTACGATCAGATGTCCTCCCTGCTGCAAATCATTTGTTTCCAAGAAAGCAATAGTTTTCCAACCCAGTCAACATGAACAATGCAATGTCCAGACAGGTTTTCAGCTTGGGATATAGTAGAAGGCATTTTGCTCAATGTGCTGCACAATGGAACTGAATCTGAAACTATGACGTTGTGAAGCAAGAGACCAAGAAGGATATCCAGACACTCACAAAGTTTTGTCTAACCTTAAAAGCAGTCATATAAACAAGGTTGTAAAAACTATTATTAGGGTGGATTGGTAGAAATGTCAGAGCATTAAATAAAAATTCTTTGCAGTATTTGTCCCAGTTCTTTATGTTCTGAGTTCAAATCCTGCCATGGTCAACTCTAAAGCACCAGTCAAGTTCTAGGATCAATTTAATTGACATACCTCTCCCCACCAAATTCCTGGTCTTATGCCTATATTAAAAATAATTAGTCTTCCTCAGAAGGTTCCTAAACCCCATTTATTGTACTCGTCACCCCTGCAAGAATGAACACAAAATTTTTAATTTGCTTTGCAAAAACCTAGTGAAAAAAAACACCAAAATTAGAATTACCCCTGCTTATGTCATTATGTCAAATCACTGAGCAGCTGATATTGTTTGACAAAATAGGCCCATATGCTAGCTAATATGAGTGAGAATGTGTCCATGTGCATAACTCTTCAAGCAGCCCAATCACAAACGTTTATATCTTTATTTGGCAAAAACTTTACAAATACAAATATGAAAAGAAAAAAAAGTTTTTTTTTATCAGTACCAAAATCAAGATTTTAGCAATGAATTAGTACAGGTTCAAAATATGTCCATCCTCCAGTGCATCTTAATCGGACATTATTATTTCATGTGGCACATAACCAGCACCAACTAGCATGCACCAACTACATCACATATGCTAGCTAACATTTGCTAATTATTGTTATATACCCTTCAGCAAATGGTCAATTATTTTCAATTGATGTAAAAAAATGAACAGGAACTAATTTTTAAATAACAGAATAATTGAGAAATAAACAAATGAATTAATATAAATTTACATAGATTATTTAATTCAGTAGGACCTACAGCTCAATAATATACCTCATAGATGGTCTTAAAAAGACTTTTAATGGAAAAGAGTTGATTGTTGCCATAGACAAAGTAGGTAATTTCTATCCTGCTGACATCATTGGTCAAGAACAAGAAATGGTATTTCTATTGAGAACATGGATAAACATTAATTTCACATACGTATGCATGCATGCATGCATGCATGTGTGTGTGTGTGTGTGTTTCAGTAATTAGATCTCTAATCGAAAATCTCATTGAATCTAATCCAGATTGCTTTCAATCAAAAGTTTCCCAGGAACATGAATATTACAAAAGGAGTAGAGGGAAGTAAAAGTTTCAATTCATTCCAGATTGAATAGTTGAATTGCAAATTGCTTGGTATCAAAGTTAATTATTGACATCCTTTACAAATGTCTATGTTTGAAATATATGGTTTCAGATGATTGGCACAAGATGAGAAAAGCAGCATTGATTCCAATATAAAAACCAGATATCATAGCTCATTACTTTCAAGTAACAACAAAGAAGACAGTCCAAGATTATGTAAGATAACTGGAAATACAATCTGACAGACACTTGGCTAATCTACAGCAAAACAAATCTACAAAGTAGCCAGACTATATTTACTTGTAATAGACAAATGCGTTGCAAGGTAGATTTATTAAAAGTCAATAAAATTATATATCCCTACCTTAGAATTTTATACATTAAAGAATTCAGCCATTGATACATTATATAGAATAAAAATAGCAAATGTGAAAATATTTGTATGATAATCCAAATATATGATAAAAACATCTATTTGTAGTATGTTTAGTAATCGGATATCATACACCCATCTATATTCTGGCTGGAGTAATACAACAAACATGAATTCAATGGTAACAAGCATATTTACCAATGTAAACAAATTGGCTGAGTGTCACAGCAGAAAAAGAGAAACTATCTTCTATGTGATGACAGAAGATGTAGGTGCATACACCTGAGTTTAGATTAAAATAGAAGCTGGTGTTTCATATTTTTAAACGTAACTGACGTTGAAATACAAATGTTATTAGGTAGGTAACTTGGTATCTACAGAAATTTCAACTTTTCACCAAACCAAATGTAATTACTACAGAGATAGGCAAAAATAATAATCCTAATAAAACATTGATTTCACTCACCATTTCTTTTTTCACTATCAGCGGGTTTCATTTGTATGGGATGATGCATCTGGAAAGGAAAAAGAAAATTGAAAATAAATTAAGACATATAATGATTATGACAGAAAGTGATTTTTTTCTGGTTATTGAAAAGATGAAAGTTTTAATTGGCAAGGGAGTGTTTTTCTTTTTTTTTGCTTCTTTTTTTTTCTCTTTCAGAAATGAGGCTGGAGACATATAAAACATCAAATGGTTCATAAGGAACAAAGCTTTAATGTTTTTTTTTTTTTGTTTTTTTTTACAGAGAGAAAAGTTACTTCAAAATGTAACTGAATTTTAAATTTACAAGGGAGGCAGTTTTAAGTGTTTTAAATATTTTGTCTTATGCCCATTCCACAATACATACATCAAGTCTGTTTGCTTTGCAGACCTCATGATGATAAATATTACAGATAAAATGTCCTGGCTTAAATAAAATAAGTTGTTCCTTAATGGTAAATGACAATGTCAGAATGTGAACTTTGTTGCTTTTGATTAACCAATGTAAGTTTGTAACTTTTGCTATATCAATAACCAATTCATAAATATATAACAAATATCTAAGGAATTTGGTACCAACGCTTCCAGAGTATCATGATATTAGTTTCACCTGCCATTTAAATACTAAGATACAGTTCTCATGTAATAGAATTTAGAAAAGTGAACAAAAAATTAAAAAGACAGCACAGCACATAGAAACAAAGCAGGAATGGAAATATTTACTGTCTATTATACAATATAATTACTAATGTGTTTTACAAGTTGCAGTACTTGACAAAACAATTTAACTTAATGCATTAGATGTTAGATCTATAAATTCAATGTTTACTTGTATAATGACATTAGTGATTATATCAGTGATTCCATTTAATGAAATTACATAGTTTTAGTTAACATTTTAATGGTCTTAACTAGACATATTGAATTACAAACGTATTGTAATGAGGTAGGGATAAGATTTTTATATCCATTTTTCTAAGAATTCATGAAATGATTACTTTTAATGTTTGCAGAAATTATTGAAACAAACCTGTTATGCCAGAATTATCTTAATAATAACCATTAAAACATATTACATAGCAAAGATCAACATTGGATTCAGATTGATAACAGTGGTCAACAAAATTCAACTTTCCTTGAACTGGAGATGAAAACCAGTCCATCTTTACTAATTTGGGACTGCTGATTACAAAACCCCTGCCCATATTACAGAATTATGCCTCTTCTCAATTTTTCAAACAATAGTGCAGCACAAGAAAAAACACTGAGCACCAAACCGGCCATATCTGGCCAAAATATTTAACCCATTTTATATTGAAACAGGCCAGATCAAGCCTCTCACTTCAACCCTACAATGTCATTTTAAAACTTAACAATCACATTATCAAAATTTCTAAACTACAATATAATGCATGATTAATTCAAAATAATATAAATAATAAACATTATATTTGATGGAGTAATCTGAATACGAAAGGGTTAAAGGGTTAACATGCAGTTTACTGTCGTAAAATGCTGAAAGTCAATTGTCTTTTAAAAATGCAAGTATATTGCGAAAGAAACCAAAAGTGACAACAGTGATGTACCAAACTGTTATTAACCCTTTAGCATTTAAACCAGCTATATCCAGCCAAAATATCCTCCCTGTTTTAAGCTCAAACTTGCCAGATCTGGCCTCTCACACCAACCCTACAATATCATTCTAAAAATTAACAGTTAGCTCATAAAAATCTGAAAGCGTCAAAATAATGCATGATTAATTCAAAACGATGTGAATAAACAAGCGTTACTTTTGACAGAATAATGTGAATGCCAAAGGACTAAAACCATGGTTGGGCTTCCTATGTAGGTCTCAGCAACTTCATTTTGTTGATACCAGCTTCCCATACACAAACTATTGGAGGGTAGTGTGCCGGTGACACTTTAAAAACACTCATGCCAGTGACACGTTGAAGGCACCCGGTACACTCTCTGGAGTGTTTGGTGTTAGGAAGGGCATCCAGCAGTAGAAACTAAGACTGGATTCTGGTGCAGCTCCCTGGCTTGCCAGTCTCCAACCATCTAACCCATGCCAGCATGGAAAACGGACGCTAAATGATGATGATGATGATGATGATGATGATTGTGAAAAACTATTAATGAATCTTATTTTGTGCAGCAATGCCTGTTATGTTTTCCCATAAATGTGATTGTTTTCATCTTATATAAAACACAAGTACGGTTTTCATGTTATGTTAAATATATGTACATTTATATATTGGATACATTAGTACGTCGCCCCTGGCCTTGGCTGACTAACAGTTCTATGCCCCCTCCGGCCTGTATGTACCTCCCCCGCCTACAAATGTCATTCGTCTCTGGTCTATATATACCCCGGTCCCTATGCCAGTCTGTCCCCCCCCCCCTGGTCTATCCAGGTCCTTAAGTCGGACTGGCCCTGGTCTGCAGTAGCGTCGAGAGTTCAGTGCCGGTGACACGTTAAAAGCACCCAGCACACACTATAATGTGGTTGGCATTAGGGAGGGCATCCCAGCCGTAGAAACCATGCCAAATCAGACTGGAACAGGTGCAGCCCACCCAGGCTTGCCGGCTCCGGACAAACCGTCCAACCCATGCCAGCATGGAAAACGGACGTTAAAGGATGATGATGATGATGATAGTGTTTATATGAAATCACAGGATGTCTCTGTAATCATTTCTAGTTTCTATTGCAATATATTTTCATTTCTAAGAACAATTTACTTTCACTCTTTTACGATGGTAAACTGCGTGTTAACCTATTAAAGCATGTAATATAGGGCCCAATTTCGCATATAGGACATGTGGGAATTTTCTTAGTATTGGGTGTGGGGGCGTCTTATACGCCATCAAATACGGTAATACGGATATTAAAAACATCAGCTAATGGATGCAAGGGAGATAATTTCACTTGTATGAACGCTAATTGAAACAAATGAACGGGTATATATGGGTGTAAAAGTGTTGTGTGTTGACATGGAAAGAAGTAATGAAATCAGGTTTAAGGATGTTGAGCTTCATATACATGGTCAAAACAAATGATTTGTTGTATGGTAGACCTGTCCAATAGATATGGAAATGAGTGATAGTGATGATGCAAGTTTGAATTTGTGCAGTAGAGAAAAGTTTGTCATTTTGTTCTGTTGATATTAAAAACTTAATAATTTCAAGTCCTGTTTTCTTTCAGTTGCCTGACCTGACACTGCACTTGTACAACTTTGCTGCATCTGTCATCCAGCTTACATAATTGTTTCCCTGTCTTGCCACACCTATTTTCCAGCTCACTTTAGCAGCTGTACACCTTACCACACAACGGTTGTCCAGTTTCTCACAGATCTTGTCATCCCACTTTCCTACAGCAACTTCTCGACCATACCTTTACCAGCAGCTCTTCGACATAATACACCAGTTACCCATAGTTATTACACCAATAATGTAGCTTCTCGCACACATTACTCAACGTAACGGTCAAACCTTATAACAGTGCCTAGTTGTTTAATTTAAATTACCATTTTCCCAAGTTACTCTACCAGTAGTGCCAGAATGAATGACGTTGCAAAAGATAGGTTTGATAACCAGAACGGATGTTGTCAGTTGGAAGAGGATAACAACCACACATTCGAGGTATCCTCTGATGATATTTGCAAGTATGGCACTTGTGACATAGGCCTCATTGTGGAACACGAACTCATAGAGTGTCACAAACAGGTCTTGTCAGAAAACAGTCAGTACTTCAAAGCAATGTTTGAAAGCACTATGAAAGAAAAATCTCAAAGCACTATAGACCTTAAATGTGTGTCGCTCAATAGTTTCAAAGTGATTTTAGATTTCTGCTATAGTAAACCAGCCCCTCTTCTTATCGACCGTGACAACATATATGATGTGACACGCATTGCTGACATGTTGAATTTTTCTGAAGTATTCTCATTATGCAAGAATTTCTTATGGAGTCTTGTAAGTCAGAACTGTTTTGATGTCCTCATGCTAGCCTCCACTTTGTTTATAAAAGATCTGCACAATTACTGCACTGCTTATGTCCTCTGGAATTTCAAAACCATCAAAGACAATGAAGATTTTGTCTTCTTAACAAAAGACGAGCTACAGAATTATCTCAGTGATAGCAGACTTAATACAGCTTCAGAGCTTCTTGTGCATAAAAGTATTATTACATGGGTAAGTGTTAAATACTTCTAGTAACCATCTTTCTTTCATTAATTAATTTTATGTAGCTTGTTTATATTTCCTACATTCATTTATGTTTGTATCAATGAGATAAAAGTTCCCTTATTTTATTGATGTCTCTTCTTCCCCCTTCATCTATTTACTTCATCTTCACTTTGTCATCTCTCAATTCTTATCACTTCTCTAAGGGTATGAGACGTTTTGGCATTGCTTATTCGATATTCTTCATACCAGACTGTAGAATCTTTGGTCCTCAACCTTTTTAATATCCAGGGGCCCAGATCCCAAACCTGGATTTTTTTTAGTGGGCTGCACCAATAAAAGTAAAACACAAGTCAAAGAAAAATTTATAGAGGGAAGACTATCAAGGGCCGCATGCACCCCTTGGAGGCACAGTTGCAAACCACTGCTTTAAATGTTTCTCTTGTTTTCTCCCTCCCTCTTCCCTTTTTATGCTCCCTCTCTCTCTATTTGTATGTATATATTTCTGTGTGCACATGTGTGTGTGTGTGTGTCTGTCTCTCCAACACCAAAAAGTACTGTTACCAAAACAGGTTGATGTCCAGACAGCCGGGCCAGACTATCAGCATCCAAACAGCTGTACCCAGTGGTCTCTTTCCAACTTAACTATTTCATCTCTTTCACACTCCCTTTTCTTCCTTCTCTCCACTACTCTCTCTCTCTCTCTCTCACCCTTTCCCCCTCGCTGCCATCATCTCTTCTTCTTCCCATCCACTACAACCACCGCTTCGCTTCTTCAGCTATTACCACAATTGCTTCATTGCTGCCCCCACCACCACCACCACTACTACTACAATTACTACAATCATTACTACAGCCATCACCACACTTCTTTAGCTGTGTTCTGAACTACACCACAACACCCACTGTCATGCCAGCAACCAAGTACGGTTTTCATGTTATGTTAAATATAGGTACATTTATATATTAGATACATTAGTATGTCACGTAGTGTTTATATGAAGCCAACAACCAACTTGTACAGGTACTGCCTCTCCTACCATCAAGGTGTGGCATATTCAGGATATGCCAAATACATACATCGTGAAATAACTTTATCCGACAACAAGACACTTGTTCCTGTCTCTCTGTCAAACTTGAATCCTTTAGCATTTAAACCAGCCATATCCGGCCTAAATATTCTATTTGCCTTATGTTCAAACCAGCCAGTTCTGGCCTGTCACACCTACCTTACAATGCCGTTCAAAAATAAACAATCACATTTTAACTATCGCATCATTGAAATCTTGAAGCTACAAGATAATGCATGATACATTTAAAACAATGTGAATTAATAAGTATTACATTTGACAGATTAATCTGAATGCTAAAGGATTAACTTCTCATCACCTGGTATAAATCCACTTCCCTCATTACTTCATCCCCACCACGTCAGTTGAGGGGGTCTTGTCTTGCAAGTTACATGATGACCTCACTAGTGACAGTGCCATGTAAAAAGCACCCAGGGCACTCTATAAAGTGGTTGGCATTAGGATGGGCATTGAGCCATAGAAACCATCCCAAAGCAGACATTTGGGTGTATATTTATTATCTTTTAATGAGTCGTTACTGTTAATTACAAATGTTCTTAAGTAAAATCTTGTAATTTATTTAAAACATTACCATTTCAGTAGAAAAATCAGTGTTACATGTACAGTAAATATCACAGAGAATGGAGGATAGGGTTCATAGATGTTGTGACAATCATGCCTCCCTCAAAGGCATAATCATCATGGATTAAGTAGACACCAACAATGGATCTTGGGGCCATCCAAGTTTGCAATGGACTAATAAGGCTTATGTATGAACCACAGCACCTGTTGCATTCAGGACAGATGAGCTTATTCATATTAATGTGGTGATTTGGTGGCTTGCATGCAGCAATGTATTGTTCCCCCTAGTAACCAATCAGTTAGGCTGTGTAGTTCCTCTCAAATTAAGCAGTGCCTTCATAGTATATCCTCTGTCATCATGCATGGTTCGTGTTTCCTATGTTGTTAGCTCAATCTGTTTCCTATGTTGTTAGCTCAAACTTCAGGCTAGCTTTGAAGACATTTCTGTATCATTTCCACTACCCACCTCTTGACCAGTGGCTCATCACCAGCTGGCCGAATACTAAGTAAAGTGAGGTATCTGTAACAAAGAACGGAAGCCTAATCACAAATCAGCTTCAGAGGGTCCTTAACCATCTTTTATACCATTTCATCAAGCATACAAAAGATTAAATACCATATTTGATGGCATAAAAGACACATGGATGTATTAGTTGCATTTTGAAGAAAAAATGTTTTTAGTGCATTAAAGCTTATGGGAAATCCAACATTGTATATAGGATACGGGGTGATTTTTTTAAAGAAAGTGCATCTTATATGCCATTATATAGGGTAAATCATAACTGTTCACTTATTACAAACTTGTTCCCAGTTCAAATATGTTTGAGGCATATTCGAACCTGTAAGAAAGTCATTCACTGTATTTTATCATTGGAGTAAAATTTCATGGTGTAGAGAAATAGGTGTAAATACAGTGAGTCAGTTCATAGTGCTCCCCCCTACCCAGACTGTTGGATGCATGGATTTTGGAGTGATTATCTCCTCTTCAGCAGCAGAGACTGGAAAGGCAGATGCTATGAACTGACACAAGATATATCTTTTAGTTTTTTTCTTGTTTCAGTCATTATACTGCAACCATGCTGGAGCACTGCCGTCAAGGTTCTTTTTGTCAAACAGATCAACCTCAGTACTTATTTTTTAAAGTCTGTTACATGCCGTATTGGTCTGTTTTGCCGAACCACTAGATGTAAACAAACCAACACTGGTTGTCCAGTGGGGGTAGTCGGAAACAGACACAAGCCACACACACATATGCAATACACACAAAAGGCTTCCATACAGTTACCTTTTAGCAGATTTGGTCACAAGGTTTTTAGACAGCCCAGGACCACAGTGTTACCTAGTGGGACTGAACCCAAAACCATATGGTTGTAAATTGAACTTCTTAACCATACAGCCTGATAATGTGGTTTTGGCACTTGCAATGGTGGGGCTGATGCCAGTGCCAATATGGTATGGGTTAGTAATTCCTGAAAGAATCCTTTCTGCTACAGTCACAAGGCATGAAATTTTGGGGGAGGGCTTAAGTCGATTACATCAACCCCAGTACTCAACTGGTACTTATTTTATTGACCCCAAAAGGATGAAAGGCAAAGTTGACCCCGGCGACACTTGAACTCAGAACGTAAAGACGGACAAAATAATTAGCGGTATTTTGTCCGTCGTGCTAACGATTCTGCCAGCTCACTACCTTAATAATAATAATAGTCCTTTCTATACTGGGCATGAAGGCCTGAAATTTTGGGGGAGGGGATTAGTCGATTTTATCGACCCCCAGTTTGTAACTGGTACTCATTTTATCGACCCCAGAAGGATGAAAGTCAAAGTCGACCCCAGTGGCACTTGAACTCAGAACGTAAAGACGGACAAAATACCGCTATGTATTTTGTCCGTCTTGCTAACGGTTCTGCCATCTCACCACCTTAATTCCAGAAATAATGATTATGGCAAAAGTTAGATAATTGTTGCTGATTTAACTCATGCCAATCCTGACTAATTAAGTAGGCTTAATTAAGACTCTTGGCAATCTTGACATACTTTCAAACATAATGCATTATTGGTGTTGCTGCTGCTGCTGCTGCTGTTGTTGTTTAATTCTATGTCTGCCTTGATTGAGCAAACCTAGATGTTCCAACCATGATATTCCTGTCTAATTGTTAGACATAGTACTATTGTTGTTTGTTGGACTTCAGATCAGTTCTAATCCAGCTGACCAGTTATCAAAGACGTTCCAACAATGACCACCCCTCTCCACTCTTTATTATTTTCTAATCCTTCTACGTCTTTTACTTTCAACATTGTTTTCCGCTCTTTCTTTCTCTCTTATATAGTCGCAGGCGTGGCTGTGTGGTAAGAAGCTTGCTTCCCAACCACATGGTTCCGGGTTCAGCCCCGCTGCGTGGCACCTTGGGCAAGTGTCTTCTACTATAGCCTCAGGCCGACCAAAGCCTTGTGAGTGGATTTGGTAGAC
>JAOPUL010003388.1:49984461-49994461 GCA_027564515.1 Octopus rubescens | reverse complement strand
CAGAGGTCCATCTCTCTTTCTCTTTGTTCTCGCTAGTCCTACATTTTTGGGTCAAGTGAAAACGTGTGCTGTGATATAGTTCTTGTTCACATCCACACATCAAACTAACATGGAGATATTATGGAAAGCGAAATAAATTTTATAAATATTATATTATTGGCATTAAGGAAGGGCATCCAGCCGTAGAAACCAAGCCAAATCAGACTGGAATCTGGTATAGCCCTCCAGCTTGCTGTCTCCGGTTAAATCGTCCAACCCATGCCAGCATGGAAAACGCACATTAAAGGGGGAGGAGGATGATATAAACCTAACGTACAAATATATCAATGAAACTGGGTTATTTTTTTTTTTTTTTTACATTATTTCAAAAATATCAGAGCAAGAAAGAGTTTGTCTATTCTCAATTCTATCCAGCGTCTGCTACACACACACACATAATATCATCAAGTAGTGTATCACCATACCTTGATGATGTCTGGGATTACATTAGAAAATAGATGCAACTCACACTCACACACGCAGCCAGCCTATGCCGACATGTTTTCACACCCGTTTTTAAAACTAAAGACAAGAAACAAAACAACAACAAAAAAACGCTAATCTTGTCTCTGCTTCCTGAAATTGTAGCAGCAGTTGAAGAGGAAGGAATAAAACAAGGAACTACTGCCTCCCCCTCCACCGACACACACTTGTCTGCATGTGTGTGTGTGTGAGAGAGAGAAAGAAAGTATGCAGCAGAAATCTAACTCTGATACAGTAGAAGCAGCCATTAAATCACCAATTGAAGGTAAAAAAGCAGAGTGGTGAGGGTATATGTTTAACGTAGTTCTACACTTGACTAAGTCAGCAACAAATACCACACAGTAAAATAATTGCTATTACTGCTACTATTACTACTACTACTACTGCTGCTGCTGCACGTAAAAATGAATAATGTGTATGTCTCTGTATGTGCACACTGAATATATAACCCTTTTGCTTTTTTCCCCCTCAATTCAGAAGATAATTCTAAGACACTCCCCACCCATTCTATGTTGCTGCAGAGGAAGTGAAGGAAGTCAATACAATCTATCAACTACTTTGTTTCACAGAAAACACTATTGTTTCATTGATTTGTTCTTCTTTCCAGTAAAATAATTAACTTGTCTTCTTATTCTGAAGAGTCTTTTTTAAATACAGTTTTATTACTTGTCACAACAGCCAATTCACTGGAATTACTAACATATTGATGACATTATTCACACTCCACAATAATCAAAAAGCAGAAATTAAAACTTTTTTGTTTTTTCAAATTTTAAACCATGTCTCTAAATTAAAATATTAAAATACCTTTATTCTATTTTATCTTTTTAAACTCCAGAAAAAATACTTTGAAGTGACTAGAGAGTATGTATAGAAATGCATAAATGATCTGCCAGAATGCTCAGATAAGTGTTATAAGAATCATAAAAACTCTTCTTAATGACTAGTGCTTAATAATAAAGACATACAAAATGCTGGTCGGCGCCGCAGGAGGAGGGGGCTTTATCTTAGATTTCAAGCAGAAGTTAGCAATAACTGGTAATGTAATCTAGTTGTTTTTTTACAAGTGATGAGTTGGTGCTTATAGTATGATAATATACAAATAACTAGTGCTACAAGCAAAAACAGTGAAAACAAAATGATTTGATCATGAAAACAACACTTCAAATATATAGAATAGCTAACAGTAATCTCAACAGTAAATTTTGAATATATATCAAGTTTAAAAACGATTTACTAAAAATAACAAGTGATAAAAACCAGACTTCCACTCCACTTACAGAGAGAGAAAAAAAAGAGTGTGTGTGTGTGTGTGTTCTACGCATCAAATATCTAGTTTCTCCTGAAATAGTAAGAAATTTACTAACATGCTCTACTTAGTCATGACATGACCACCACTAATCAATGTTATTCTGATCTCAATATCAACATGTTTATTATTTCCAAAGTATATAATATATACTCAAGCAAATTTAAAGGCTGAGAAGAATTCATCTGTGGTTAGATGAAACTACACCAGATGACATAAATACATCCAATTACACAGAGATTTGTTCTAACTAGCCATCCTCTATAACTAGCTATCATATTTTGAGAACAACAGTTTCTTTGGTTACATGTTACCAAACATGATGATACCAGTAGTTCAATTACTATTTCACTGCATTTCTGATACCAAATACAGAGTTTCAGTGTAACTCGTGTAACAAACCATAATCGTCATCCACTGGTTCAGTAGCTTTCTCACTGGTTGTGTTGTGGAGGTCATAGTCAGTTATGCAATGACATCTTGGACAAGCATTTTTCTGATAGAGCTTTAGACTGACCAACATCATGAGAATGAGATTTGGGATATAAGAACTGTGTAGAAAATCTTGGTGTGTGCCAAAGTACACTGACAATATTTTAAAAAATTGCTCTTTGTTAATATTTCATAACTTGTCAGTTCAACAAAATAAGTACCAAAATTAAAAGGTAGCATTGAGTGATACTAAATCATGAAAGGCAAGTGACCCAAGACTCCACCCATCTTCTTCCTTGCAAGGAACTGGTCAATCTAAGATGTTCAAGGTGCTGAGCAGTGGGACTGAACTCAGAACCACATACTTGCTTGTAAAAGAAGCAATATTCTCAACCACACAGCCATTACCTGTGCAATTATTTATTTCTCACTTCAAATAAATGACATCAAATTCTGTTGAGCATTCATTTAATTCTCATTAACACCTGAGAGAAGTGTTGCAGTTAATAGCAGCAGAAAATAGTAGGTACAAAAATAACTATTTTATGCCTTAAGACATAAAAGAAAATTAAAATCCAACACTAAAAAAAAAAATGTCTTTCAACTGATTAATAATGATACTGATGCTTGGATTTTTATTGCAATGCAGGGATTCAACCTGCAAGAAATAAAAGCCAAATTCCCCTGAAACCACACCTTACCATCTTAGAAAAAGATAATATAATTTTGGATACATTATCTGAAAGTTAAGGTGAGATGGTCATGGAAAAAAAGTCTAAATATATATAGCCTACCACTTTCTTATTCCCTTGCTACACAACTAAGGAATAAGATTTAAAGATAGAAAAAATAGAAATCAATAGCTGTGGTTTCTTTGATTTATTGCCAGTTAGTTTTGGAACAGCTGTGCTGCCAACATTGGATAATCTGTTGCAAGGAACACTAATGAATTGGCAGCAGGTTTAACAAACACTTAGCTCAATCAAAAGAAATTAATACAATTTGTCCCAGAAAGAGAAAAAGGATAATGCCACCAATAGCTAATCTTTCAAAGATACTCTGAATGGAGAAAAAAAAAGTAGATTAACAGCTGGGGTAAGATGTTTGGGAGGATTAAAAAGGTTGATGACCTTATCCGTGGCAAGCAATAACTCTGCTGGAAGACAACAAGACTAATGAATAACTCTGCTGGAAGACAACAAGACTAATGAATAACTCTGCTGGAAGACAATAAGACTAATGAATAAGAATGAGTGTTCATTCTGAACAAATCTTTTTAAAAATATGAATGATATGAAAAAAGATGAAATAGTTAAATAACTTAACAAAACAGCAAATTTAATCTTTGGCCAGATAAGAAGCTTTCTGTTGGATTTCTCAAAATTATATAATTGAAATCAGAGTAAAATGCTGCATTAAGTAATTCAAACTATTAGAAATATATTTTCACTTCTATGACTCTCCATAAACGACCAACATAGCCAGAGTGGAAAACTTTTCATATGTTAACGACTAGAAGCATTAAAATAAACTTGTAATGTTCATGCCATCATGTTTATTCAATGTCGGATTTGGTTTTGAACTCATTTCATTTATAGGTCAGAGAGAAGTGAGATTAGCAAATATTTGGTCAAATGTCTCCCTTTTGTAACAAAAAATAAAAAAATACATCTGAGTGCAGCAACAGAACCATGAAAACAAATGCAAAAACAAAATACATTCAGGTTTACAGGAAACTGTGAATGTTGCAGAATTACTACACACTGTCAAAATATTGCTATAGTAGTAGCACCTTATATTTACAACATTTTAAAATTGGAAATGGTTGACAAGAAGCTAATTTCATGCTTAGTCCATAGAAAAGTATAGCTCATATCATAGTAGAGCACTTAATTGTTTAAAATGTTCCCCTTGTATGAATTAAGCAGCTTTCACTGATATTTCTCATAGTTTCCAAACTGTCTGAGCCAGGAAACCATTAAATAATACTTCATCCTTTGCCTTCTTTCTCTTTTCTGATAACTTTCAACAAGTTGACATTTATTCACCTACTTCTATCATTAATTCTCACTTTCATGCTTGTATTATTTTAAGTAATTCTTGCTTGACACAAATACAATAAACAAGGATAGGAAAAGCTTATGTGAAAAGAAAGAGGCAGTTGCAAGTTTCATCCAAAGCACATATTCAGAAATCAGTAACCAAAATATTTAAATACCATTTCTACCAATCGCCTGTGTGGTGCCACGTATAAGCACTCGTGACTGTGCCACGTAAAAGCACTAGCACTGAGAGTCCGGTGCTGGTGGCAAGTTAAAAGCACCCAGCACACACTGTAATGTGGTTGGCACTAGGAAGGGCATCTAGCTGTAGAAACCAAGCCAAATCAGACTGGAACATGGTTCCCCCGGCTGCCAGCTCCAGTCAACCCGTCCAACCCATGCTTGCATGGAAAACAGACATTAAAGGATGATGATGATATATCCAGAAGACACAAGAAAAATGTTCACAAAATTATATTCTAACCTAAACATTTTCATCCCAAAAACTTATGCAACAAATCTGTCAGTTCGTTGCAGCCAAAGTTGACTACTAATTAAATGCAGAGGTAAACCTCATTTACATTCTCTATCTCTGGAGATGTAATTACATGGATAACAAGGATTACTTTTGGCAGAGGGTTAATGCTATGAATTTGCTGACCTTTGGAATTGTTCAGACTCTTAGATTCTTGTTTCTTTATTTTATAAGCTACTCTAGAAAGTCTAAATTAAATGCCCTTATAACAACAAAACATGAAGGATTAACCTGTCATTTTTGTAAAAACTGAATTCTTTCATTATTAGAACACTTACCAACAAATGAGTCTGAGTCAGCATGAAATCAACTTTTCTGCACAAATACTTATAAAATGCATTAGTCCTCAATAAAGTAAATCGATAAATAGTTATTTATTTTTAGCAAGGAGCTTTAAAGCTGGCAATCTAGAAGAGGAATTAGATGATGAAACGAGATCAATGACTCAAGTAACTGTGGTCATGTATTGCAGTTAAGGCTACCACTTATCAATTTTTAATCAAAGAGTAGTTGAATAATATTGGGATTCCAATTTGAAATAAAGACTGCAAGAAAAAAGGGAACCAGCTATTGTGCAAAATGTTGACTGACAGCCAACAAAGTTAGAGAAATTTGCAACATACTGTTTACAAGAAGTTTACTTAAAGGAGTAACGATTGATAATGTTCAAGTAATTGGTTAAACATTCCATGTTTGCATAGAATGGATGTAAATTTTTTTTTTTTTTTTTTTGCTGATAATTTGAAGTTTATAATCATTTACCACCAAAACATATATAATCTTATATAATGTAAGGACGTCATATGGGTTTTTTTACTGCCTCCATCGTTCTCTCTATATTTTATATATATATAATCTTATACAGCATACAAAATTTTCATATTTTTTACCCCTCCTCCAAAAAAACTCTAAACCAGAACACATTTAACCCTTTAGTATTATTTTAGCAAATGCGATGTTTATTTAATCACAGTTTTTAATTAATCCTGCATTTTTCTGGTGGCTTTGAGATTTTTTATGACGTGATTGCATAGTTTCAGAATGACATTGTATGATAGTGTTAGAGGCTGAATATGGCTAGTTTGAACATAAACCAGGTAAAATATTTGGGCCGGATATGACAGGTTTAAATCCTAAAGGGTTAATATAACAAAAACCGTAGTTCTAGAGCTTGAAATGTTTAAGTTCTTGATCTAACAATCTGTGAAGGCATAACAAAAACTTGCAGATGAAATAGGGTTTTCCTTATTCTAACTAACAAAATTTATGGTACTACATAGATAATAGAATTTCAGTATGGAAACCTATTTTAAAACATACCATGCTAGCAAAAATTCCAAGGTTTAGATAATAGCATAACTGATATGCTACAGCATTTTATGTACAGTTGCTCTCCCACAATGATAATCACTCAAATGTGAAATCCAAGCAATATTGCTTCCCCCATCCCAATCCCCAAAAAAATAAAGTGCAACTTAAAACAATCAGAATCACTTGCTTCCTGAAACAGAACCATATCAAACAAGCCAAAGGGAAAATTACCAACAAAAAGAGCAATTTTCTAGCAAAAAATAATTTAAAAAAAAAAGATCAAAGATATCACTAAAAATGCACCCCCTCTCTCTCTCTCTCCCCCTTACACACACACACACATATATATATTTATATATTTATTTATTACACACATAAATGTATTACATTATTTACATTGGGCGGATATGTGTCCTCATTTTGTATTGTTAACACAACATTTCGGCTGATGTACTCTCCAGCCTTCATCAGCCTTCAACCTGATGAAGGCTGGAGAGTACATCAGTCGAAACATTTGTGTTAACAACAATACAAGATGAGGATACATATCCATCCAATGTATATAATGTAAATATAATGTACATAATTCCTCATCTCAAAAATATAGAACAATATAAATTTATTAGTAATCAGATTTACAAAAATAACAATGAGCAGTTAAGATACTCATGCTTCTCCTCATCACCAAGTAAAACATTTCTAACTAGTGAATTAAGGTGAATCTCGTAAACTATTGCCGTATATAAAAATACTCATAATAGGCTAATGGCCTGTCACCATCAGTTTATATTATTACTATACTACTATTAATAACTAGCTGTTATTTGCCAATCTTAACATTTTTATTGCTTCAGCTATTCATCTAAAATCATTAAGACCATAAATTTGTTTCTGGAGTGGAAGTGTTTCCAGATGAAATTGCTGCAAGATTAATTCAATGAAAGTTATGTATGAAAATCTCCCATTAGATCAATGTTGAATGTATTAGAAGCTCTATTTTAAAAACACCACAAAATTTAGAATGAGTTTTCAAACTATGTAAAAATGTATTTAATAATAATTCTATTTTAAAAATATAGAACAATGTTCAGCTCTTTAAGCTATCGAAATTGCAGAGAAAATACTCTTAACATTGTCATTGATTAGGGAGGGAAAAAAAATGTTTTTTGTTTGCAACTTTCAAATTATCAGTCACAATATTTTGAAATACCATTACTTCAAAAATGTGAAAGAAAATTATCTGTTATATTAACTTTTGTTGTCTCTCTGTGTCATCAACATGTGATGAGACAATCAGGCGAGTTAGAAACACGATATAATGAAATCTTTTAAGAAAAATTGAGTATGTTATAAACAACACTAACATTGCATTAAAAGCTGCACATTGATAACAAAAGACGCAGTGTGAATAGATTAAACTGACAGTGATAGAGAATGTGAAGACCTGGATAAGAGGAAAGAGAAATAAAATAAGAGAGACAGGGGAATAAAGAGGAACAACATGAAATAGTGGTCTTCTCTACTATTCACAAGCAATCTAAAACTATATGTCATCTACTTTAATCACTAATTTGTTTAATGTTTGCAACAGCAGAAAAACACTAAGAAAGATTCTTGTTACACACACACACACAGTCTAAAAATAGTCACTGTTACACTTAAAGTATAGGAAATATCTCAGAATGAAGACTATTTGCTCTTACCTTTCTTCTTCCAACATACTGATTACTACTTTCTTTTATCTTTGTTGTTTGTCTACAAAACAAAACCAATAAACAGGGATTTAAATAGTTAAAACAAAAATAAATACTCTAGAATGTCATATATATATTTTGCAGTTTCTATCTTTATCTGATTGACAACTTTGTATTTAACATTTTGATTTTATTGTTTGTTTGATTTTGTTTTGTTTTGTTTTTTTGTTAAATTGTTTAATTATTTGTTGCCAGAGTTTTAAATTCAAACCCAACTACTGATGATATTTTGTTGCTCCTAAGAGGATTGCAGAAGATCTGCCTGAAAATTAAATAGCAATATTATTTTAACCCTTTAAGCATTCAGATTTACTTTGTTGAGTGTAATGCTTATTCATTCACATTGTTTTGAATTTTGTCATGCATTATCTTGCAGTTTTAATATTTCGATGATGTGATAATATTGTTTTAGAATGACATCATTGGGTAGGTATAAGGGGCTGGATCTGACTGGTTTGAACATAAAATAGGTAAAATATTTTGGCCGGTTTAAACACTAAAGACTTGATTTTTTAATTTGCTTATGCCACATTCCTGACAGATAAGCTCAGATCATTCTCTTCTAAACTTCTCTAAATTACAGGGCTTGTAAAGTAAAGCAACTGTGTCTGCTAGAACATGAAGGAGATGTTAGTGAAAGTAATAACTATCTCCAGCAACCAAATGGTTGGATTGATTTGTGAAAGTTGAGAGTTATGTTAAAAATATATATATTAAACACCTTCGCCAGACCGAGGGTGACATGGTGGTGGAATAGTGACGTTAAGATGAGCCTGGAAAGAGTGGAAAAAAGGGGTAGCAAAGATGGGGGTGAGCACCCGTGTCAAGAGTCCAGTCAAGAGTCAGTTCACATTGTAGTCATTGTTTAACCACAGATAAATTTGTTTGAGGTAACTTTCAATTAGATATTCGGACCATTACTATCCAGTATTGTTTAAGACATTGCGTGTTTACATTATCCAATGTGTCCTTCCTGTTTTAGTATAGTAAAGTGTGATTTAAGAGAGAGATATATATGACTGCCATTTCTTGAAAATTGATTATAGGGGCTCTGTCACTGTCTCCAGCCTATATTGTGTGCAACAAAGATAGCTAAATTAGTTATTTGTACTCGTAGAATAACTCTGTTCAAGTAGACTCTCTGGCACTCAGAGAGTAAATCTAACAACTGGGACCCACGGCTCTATTGTAATTAACCAGGACATGGTGTACTCCACTGTCCAGTCTTTCTGTACATATATAAATTCTGCTGGTGGCCACAATAGATTCAGCCAGAGCATGACAAATGCTTAGTATTAGAACATGGTTGGAGTTAAAGTAGAAATTGTAGATCCCAGATCAGCTTGTGATAATTTTTGTCACCCATATAAACCATAACAATATAAAGAACTAGACCACCCGTGACCCATTGGGTCATGTTCACTTACACACACACACACAAATATATATATATATATATATATATATTTATATGTCTAACTTAAGTACTGTTACACACACACAAACATATATATATGTCTCTAACTCGAGTACTGTGATACGTACACACATACACATTTCTAAGTACATAAACACACGCACTGGCATGCATAAATAGGACTGTGAAAGAGTGAGAGAGAAAGAAATAACGTTAAGGAAGGGGGATAGTTAAAATAAATAAGTTAACGGATGCTCTCTTTCCCTTTCTCTATCTCTCTCTCACCCATCACTCTTTCTCTCTTACCTACAGAATAGACAACAAAAAGAAAAACAAATGGATTATTTCTTTCGGTATTCAATATAAAATAAGATAAATTGAATTTAAATGAATTCCTTGATATTTTTTGAAAATTGAAACTATTGTCAATTGTCCGATTTACGCCAAACTTGTTTTATTCATAGTATGTTCTTGTTATGCACTATTTTGCTATTTACGAAGGTTTGCAGGGTCATGTTACTATCGGGGTATTTTACAATTATGCACCGTTTTGTGGTTATTTACAAAGGTACCTATAAAACCCGCGAATCTTGGGAACCCAGGATCCGATTTACGCGAAATTTGTTTTATTCCATTTGTCTTCCCATTTCAGAGGCAACTTGCTTTCAAAGTATTTAC
>JAOPUL010003388.1:49961554-49976527 GCA_027564515.1 Octopus rubescens | reverse complement strand
CACCACCACTACTACCACCACCACTACTACTACTACTACAATCATCATCATTTTTAATGTCCACTTGCATGGGTCAGATGGCGTTTACTGAAGTAGATTTTCTACAGCAGGATGCTCTTCCTGTCACCAACCCTCCATGTTTCCAAGAATGGCATTATTTCCCCATGGCCAGACATGTTTTTGCTGAATATTGGAAATGAATGGCACAGCTTGTATGATAGTGACAATCATTTACAACTACCATGTAATGTCAAGACAAGGTGACACAAACATACACATATTCACACACACATATATATACATACATATCTTTTATCTTTTTTCAGTCAGTCATTAGACTGTAGCCATGCTGGGGCACTGCCTTGAAGAATTTTAGTCAAACGAATAGATGCCAGTACTTATTTTTTATTTTTTAAAGCCTGATACTTATTCTATTGATATCTTTTGCCAAACTGCTAAGTTACAGGATGTAAACATACCAAGCAGTGTGGCGGGGACACACACACACACACACACACACACACACACACACACACACACACACACACACACACACAAACAAACACAATGAGCTTCATCACAAAGGGAGCTTTTGTTGTGGTTTAGCTGCAAGTTGGTCCCAGTCAAGCAGACCTACAATCAAAGGGTGCTTAATTAATCATTATCCTGTTGTTTAAGTTTTCTTTTTTCAAGAATACTTACCTTGGACTACATTATTCCCTGTGTCTTATCTCTTTAACTTTTTTGGGATGGTTTGGTGTAGTTTAAGTGAGACTCAACTTTTATTTCTAGCAAGTTGATCGTCCACCAAAAGGCTTCCTTGTTGGCTCAAATAGCAGGGATTTAATAATATGGACTTGCCCATAATGGGTCATTAGTTCAGTATGTAAAAAATATGTGTTATTGGTGTTGCTATTGTTTAACCTCAGGTTTTCCCTGAAAGACCAGATCTATGATCGAAGACATTCCAACCACGACCTTCATGTCTTTTTCCAATGTGCTGGAAACAACATTATCCAGTGTCTTTCTCTAAGACAGTAGTCATCTGGAAGTCATCAGGAAGTCATCAGAAGAGTTGAGGAATAGGTAATGCATTCCCAACATAGTTGATATTATGCACCAGAATAGATTAAGATGGTATGGACATGTTGAAAGGATGGATAATGTAAATCCAGTCAGCAGGTGTAGGTTTATTGAGGTTGATGGAATTAGAAGGAGGGGTAGACCATGTAAAACATGGACCCAGTTAGCTAGGTATGGACCTTAGGAAGTTGAGATTACGACCAGGACTGGAGTAGAGCCATTAGGTAAAACCCGTCCAACCCATGCTAGCATGGAAACGGACGTTAAACGAAAAAGAAAAAGAATTGCCCAGTATTTCTTTGTCTTAACAGGTTCAATTCCTGACAGGTAGATTACTAGAACACTGTTTTGTTCATACTTTTATAAGCTATATGAAACAATTTTAAGTCAACAGACAATATACAAAGAGCTATAATACTACCAAATCATGAAATACAAATATTTCCAGATATTTATAAGCCTCATACTAAACAGATTCTATCATCTAGAATTTAATCAAGCTACCATGCTTGCATGGAAAACAGATGTTAAAGGATGATCATGATGATGATGAACCAGCCTGAATACAGCAATGTACCTAAAGACAACATTGTTAGCAAACTAAATTATTCAAATAAGTTCATGGAATACACAATTTCCTAGCCAACTGGGAGCTTATAAAATAATAACCAGTTTACTCATAATCCAGATAATCCATAATTATCAGAAAAATATACAATCCCTTACAAAGGGATAATAGTTTGTTTTGATGACTAAGGCATAAGTTTACAAAGTTCAATTTTAAATGAAAACAGAACATTCGAGATGGTGAGAGAATTTTTTTCGGGGGGGGTGGGTATGTTAAGCAATGTAGACTACAGATTAGTGAAATAACAATGGCAAATAGAGAACTGAATGAAAACTGAGGTACTTTAAAAACTTGAAGCATTTTGCAATTTCAGCAGATTCCAAATAATTATCACCTAATTAAATATTCAAAGAGACACTTTTTTTAAAAAATAAAAAAAGAATTTTCCAACTAATCAAACTACGTCTATTATATTTTGAAACTGATCAGTGCAGCAAAAATGAATTAGGAAATGAAAATTTCATTAGCTATTATGCCTTGTTTACTCGCCTAAAAAGCAGCAACCAAGTAGAATATTTATTTTTTAATACTTGGCTAAAACTACATATTAATATCTTTGCCTCTCATCAGATATCCAACTTTATCTTCCAAGACGTAGTATCTAAACAATACAATACTGTTTTTCCAAGTCAGATACAGAGATAAATACAACAAAAAATAAAACTGAAGTGTAACATCATGAGCCAATTTCCTATAACATTCACAACAATTCAAAAATATTGTTTTTCTAGTATACTACTCAATACATTAGTAATAAAGCAAGAAAGAGGTAGAGCCATTAAAGCATAGGACAAAATACTTTGTAGTCTATGCTCCAGCCCACTACACATTTGAGTTGAAATACCACTAAGATTTAAGTCTTTCATCCTTTCAGAGGTGATAAAGTACTAGAAAGGAATGGTGGATTGGCAGAATTGTTAGAGTATTGGATTAGATGTCTTATATTTGTTTCAGCCTTTTAGATTCTAAATTCTTGGGTGACAGACTTAATCCATCATCCTGTTTAACACCACAGTTCCTCGGGTGCTTTAGTGGAGTTTATTGTTGCAAGTTTCCAATCTGAGGTTAACCTCCCCACTTCTTACCAGTCAGAAAGCCTAAAAAAGGGAATAGGGTCATAGATGCTACCCTTCTCTTTCTAAACAGTAGAAAATAAAAATAAATAAAAATAATACTCTAGAATAATAACCCATTTAGATGTATCTAACAAGATCAATGTTATTCCGAGCAGATATTCTAGAAAAGGTCACATCTATAAATAAAAGTTAAGTTTTTTCATTCACCCCAATAAGAAATATTTATAGATTTTATTTTTAAATGATGATCCCATTAAAAGTCTACAATGATTATTTTAGAAGGCCTCAGAACAAGTGTTTCAAAGCAGTATTTTCCAAATATTAGAAGAGAATCAATAGAGAAAAAATGTGTAGAGCACCCTTTTACAAGATTATATAAGCTAAAAGCATAGCAAAATCTAAACCTATTTTCTAACTCAAAAGAACAGTATACAGACAACCCCAATAACATTCATGAGAGACTACTCATTTTTAGCAAGCTAATCGTAAATCCATGTTGTTCTTTCAACAAATTCTTGGATTCACACCTCCAATATATAATTAATGTTGACCTAAACTATTATTTTAGAGTAACTGAAACAAAACTAGTGTTATTATCCTCATATTAAACATAACTCGCTCAACATTTTCACTTTATAATTTAGACTATACAAGAATCAAATTAAATTTCACCTAATACCAAGTTGTATACAGTAAAACAATACAAAACAAAAAGGTAATGAAACAAAATTTATGAATCACTAGTATCTTTTGTAGCAACTTAAGATAACCAACAGCACAGAAACTGGATTAAAACAAAATTCAGAACACTGCATTGCAGCTACTCAAATTGTAAGACAGTTTATGCTTATGCTTACATAAAAAAGGGGGGAAGATTTCATTTGTTAATTTTTGAAAGCACACCATCAATAGAAGTTCCATATATTTTGTCAATTAAATTTTAGAAAAATACCTCCCCACCTACCCATGTCAAAATGGAACTTAAATTGATATTTAACACAGAACAAAAAGTAAATAATTTTACCATTTCTTGTGAAAAATGAATACAAATAATAAAAAAATTGTGAAAAGTTACCTTTAAAGCTGGATGGTTTTTCACTGCTTTCCCCAATATTTTCGTGTAAAGATGTTTCTTGTTAGGCTTCCTTGAATCTGTAGAGCACCCTGTCATAAAAAAGGAAAATTCCGTGACATCAACTTGAAAGAAACATTGCCCACAAAAAATAATTTCATTCAAAACAAATGATCAATTCTTTTAATTAGATATCCAGTTACATTACAAAATTGAAAATTTTTTTTTATCTAAATGAGAAAATACAATTAAGGAGCAGTAATTAGAGGTTTGCAAGACCCCCACTGGAGATCACAGACCAATATTATCCCTAAAATCTCATTCCAATCTAAATACACTTGTGAAACAAATTAGATAATCTATAGTGTTTTTCAACTACCATTATTTTAAGGACACTCTTAATTAACCAAAAGACAACACCAAATTAAAACACTTTCTTAACAATAAGTTATGATACCTAACCTATTTTACCTAAATTACTGCAGAATTATTCATATACATGAGCAATTATTAATATAATATACGCTAGTAAATCTGTAAATCTACGCAAATCCCATCTTAAAAATGGAGGTTATGACATTTTTATAGTATAAATCTACAATATTTAAAATACTTAGTCAATTATTCATACAAAGCTCATTAACAAGAATTACAATCACCATTGTGCCGTTGACACGTTAAAAGCACCCATGCAGCTGACACGTTAAAAACACACGTGCTAGTGACATGTTAAAAACACCCGTGCCAGTGACACGTTAAAAACATCCGTGCCGGTGACATGTTAAAAACACCCATGCCAGTGACACTTTAAAAACACCCATGCCAGTGACACTTTAAAAACACCCATGCCAGTGACACTTTAAAAACACCCATGCCCCTGACAGGTTAAAGGCACCCAGTACACTCTCTGGAGTGGCTGGTGTTAGGAAGAGCATCCAGCCGTAGAAATCAAACCAAAACGGACTGGAGTCTGGCACGGCTCCCCGGCTTGCCAGTCTCCAGTCAAACCGTTTAACCCATGCCAGCATAGAAAATGGACGCTAAACAATGATGATTGTGCTGCTATAAATAATATTGGAGACAATGTTTTTAAACGAAGATTCTACTCATTTTTTACTTGTTTCAGTCATCAGACAGCGGCCATGCTGGGGCACCGCCTTGAAATTTCACAACCTTGAAATTTTAGTCGAATGAATCGTCCCCAGTACTTATTGTTTCAAGCCTGGTACTTATTCTATTGATTTCTTTTGTCGAACTGCTAAGTTACAGGGACAGAAACTAACCAACATTGGTTGTCAAGCGGTAGTGGGGGACAAATAGAGACACAAGGACACACATACGTACAGATATATACATATATATATATATACGGCCGGCTTCTTTCAGCTTCCATCTACCAAATTCACTCACAAGGCTTTGGTTGGCCCGAAGCTATAGTAGAAGACACTTGCCCAAGGTGACATATAGTAGGACTGAACCCGAAACCATGTGGTTGGGCAGCCACGCCTGCGCCTATGTTCACTATTTTGTAGTTACATTGTTGCACAAAGATTTGTTGTTGAGTAATAAATAAGTGTAGGAAATGAATAAGTTGAAAATTTAAATTTTAGCAGTGTTGCAACATAATTAACAAAATAATTACTGCATCTCAAGATATAAAAATTTTCAGTAGTGTTCGAATCCCACCCAATAAGTGACAGGACATTGGAATACTAAGAGTGTACCAAATGATTTAACTAATTATGCAAGACAATGTTTTCTTTAGCATACACATACACATAATCCATGTAAAAGACATCAGTATTGCGTAAATACAGGCTTAAAATAAATTTAATAAAACTGAATTTCAGAAGAGCCGAAATGAAAACTGAACATAAAATGTTCTAACATCCACTTTTCAACCAATCTTTAAAAAGATTTAATGAACATAACTATTTAATTGCAATTATAAGCAATAAAACGTTTAACAAGTACAGTGGCTGAGTGGTGTAATTACATTTAGACTGGAAATAAAGTCTCTGAGTTCATATTCTTTCAAAAAGAAAAAAAATAATCATCTCCAACAATGAGGTTAATATCCAAAGAATTATAACCTTGACCAGAAGTCTTGTTATTTCATTATTTTGAAAGGACAGTTGTTTTACAAAATTACTAAGATTATAATTAACATTGTTGGACTAAAATTATAGCAAATTTAAATCTTCCAAACAAGCAGTAAAGATTAGTATAATTTAGTGTTATAACTAGTTTGAACAACATTGTAGACTTGAATAACTGTCAATGGTTAAGATTACAATTTATCTGTAATAAAGGTAACTAGAATAAACAAAATAATTTCTAAATATTCATTAGATACCTTAAAACAAACAAGGTTTACTAATACAGTTTCTACTGAACTGTCAGTTTTCTTTTTGCATACATACATATATATATATATATTACTAGCAGGCGTACCCGGCATTGCTCGGGCTGTCTATTTTAAATTGTGATTGCTTCTGTATGTTAAATTTAAAAGGATTTTTAACGGCACCTTTAAAAAAAACTCGGCAAACAGGACAGAATACGTTCATAACGCAAAAAAAAAAACAGTTTTATGTGTGTAGATTAGGTAAACGGAAAATATGTTAACCACGGTTGAAAATTATAGAAGCTAACTGGTTAGACAATGACTTTCATCAAATTGGGGAGGGTTTTCGAGAAAAAAATTATATACAAACAATCTCCGATGCATAAGTAATCCATGTGTCGAATTTGACGAAAATTGGTTGAAAATTGTAGAAGCTAACTGGTTAGACACTTATAGACATCTAGTCTTATATATATATAGATAGATATATATGTTAAAGGGTGATGATGATGAAACACACTTTTTTTCAATCAACATTCCACTTTCTATCTATAGCTATTGAAAAACAAACATACACCAGATAGGATTTTACCTAAAAGCCTCGTCACAATATCAATTTCTCATCCTTGAGTAATTTTGGTTTAACACGAGATATGGTTCCACAGGAAGCTATCAGGATAATTTCATTCATCGATAAAAAGTATCAGAATAGTTATTTTAAATCCATTTATAGAAGAACTCTGACCAGGCAGGAGAAAATACACATATAAAATGAATCGCAATGAAAGCAGAATTACTTAAGAGGTTAAAAGCACTCAAAATATGCAGCAATTTTAGCAATATTGATAAAATAGAAACAATTCTGGTGTTAATTTTGACAGGTTTAACTCTATATTATGCTGACAGATATGGCAATCTAAGCTGCCATATCTTCAGAAATGATTTCAGTAACAGCTAACATTTACTGAAGCTTAAATTTTAATTAAAATTGGAATTTAATAATAAGCCATCAAGAAAAACAAGTTATGCCAAGATGCTTTCAGCAAAGGATCAACGAATGTTGTTTCAGCCAAAACATAATTTTTCATTTACAACAAATTCTTCAGTAAAATAGACACTACAACATCTTATAAAATGGGGGAAATATCTAAAAATTTAAATGAATGTAAAGAGTCAATTTCTGTCTTTTCAATAAAATCTAGAAAAGAAAAATGGCAAGAAATATTACTCTCATCTTAACTACATCATGTTAACATTAACTCAAAAGATTCTACAGAATGCCTCAAGCCATTTAATTTGTTATCAGGAAATTTCCCTAGAATATTACTATTTCATATAATGCTGGTCGTTACTCAACTATACTGATTTCTTTAGACAATGCACACAGCTTTTTTTTTTAATGTAAAGGGACAAGGAATACGCCTAATAATCAGTGGATTACACTATTAATCATGTAAATAGATTACAGCTAAATATCAGATGTCAATCTTGACAAGATTTGGAGTCTATCATTCCCTTACAACATGTACAAATATATTCATTCTCCTTTCAAAATACTTTGCTTATTAATTTTAATATTAAAGTGTTCCCCCACATTGAACAACTATCGAGATGAAACCTATGTACCATTACCTTGTAGAGATGTACTCCCAACACAAGATACTTATACAGCACCAAGAATCAAGTTCCCTGCTCTACATTTTGAATCTCTGTTTGAACCTAGTTGGGAAGATAACATGACAAGACTTGCCAACAGGCTATCACTAAAGACTTAGCTGAAAGTAAAGGCAAATCAAGAAATAATTAAATCATGTAATCTTTTTTTTTTTTTTGCTTTTTGTGGTGGGGGAAGGTGGTTGTAGCTAAAGGTAACACCAAGCAAGCTCAGCATCATTTGTTATCTGTAGTAATTAATATGCTATAGGGTTGTTCTTTTCTTTATTCCTTATAATTCATTTGAAAACCCAGATAAATAAAATGTGCTGATAAGGAAATGGAAAATATTCCAGAAGACTAAAACAGAAGAGGGGGGGGAGAATTCTGTATAAAATGTAGTACTCTAAATTAGCGCGAGTTAATTTAGAGGCTATAGATTTTGAAATAACCTACATATATATAAATTAGTATTCAAAATTGTGTGTCATATTTCAAATAACCTATAAATATATTTATCAGAATTTGTAATGTATAATTATGAAGGGTGAAAAAATAAGAAAAAATATTCAGTAATAAAATATATGAAATACTTGTGCAAAATTAAATTATTGTTTATACAGTCATTACATATGCATACACACACAAGGGGTTAGCAATAAAGTAAACTTTCAAAATTCAAATCCTAACAGGATCAACAAAAATCAATATGTGATCAATGATAGAAATAACAACTCAGCCTCCAAGTAAAAATCAATAAAAAGGAAGTAGTTCAGTAGGTGTGAAATATAGCCAGACTTAAACCCATTTACATATTTTTTTAATCCATTAACTCCACCCACCCCCCAACCTCCCAAGAGATGTTGCCAGATTATATATATTAAGCATATGAATATTTAATTAGATGAAAATGCCATTTACTCACTTTCCATATTTCTTAGAACAGATAGTATGTTCTAGAAGATTATGTCTCACCTGTAGACTGATTAGTCTTACGTATCATCCCTATCCTTCTCAACACATATAAGTCCTAATAAAAGTGTAGCAAAGAATTCATTTCAGTGGAGACACACCTAGGTATAACATCAGTTGAATCCATCAGAAACAGACCAAAGAAAATCCAAAAGAAATACCACTTCAAAAAGTTTGAGAGAGAACAGAAAGGCAGTCTTGAAATACTGATCTACATAATAACCTTTCAGTCAAAAATGCATCAAAACAATAAATAATTATCAGTTTCTAAGATGAATGTTAAAATGTTTTGAAGAATACACATATTGTACCATTAAAATAAAGCTGGCTCTGTTGTGATGTTATCTATTAACATTGTCTAGCACAACTATATTCATCAATGTAGTTAGTATACCCATTTTCTTCTCTGACTGACTGAACAATTGGTGGAAAAGCTAAATGTTGAAGTCGGTGAATATTGTTTCACTGCAACTTATAATTGAAATAAGTCGAGAGGCAAGCAGAATGTTCAGAGCATAGCTAAAGAAACAGATAACAGGCCATTGTTTAACGAGAGGCTACATTCAAAAGACCGCAATAATATTAAGATACTTATGAATGGTTCCAAAAACCAATTACTAAACAGCAAAAGAGTCTAAAAGAAAATGAAAAGATACAAGAATACAGAACTAATTTCATTTTGCTTATTATTGCCTTTAGAACTTTAACAATCAGTCGTTTAATTCAAGTACAGGTACTTTTGATTTCTGCAGTCTAACTTTATTATTAGAAAATGGTGAAGAAGTTTTTAAAAAGATGGATAGTAAATGAAGCTATGTAGATATGAACAGTCTTCTGGCAACTTCTTTTTGTTGGTGAGAAGAGAATGAATTATCCATGTAATCAGACACGGAAAAGTGTTATATTTTATATCTAGAGTATAATTTAATTTCAACTTGCAAACTATATCAGAGACACAGTTGAGAATTTCAAATAAGCATGCAAAATAAATAGACAACAGGTTCAATTTCGAGTCAAGCTTTATTATAATGGTAACCAAAGTATCTTAGATTGGTTTCAAAAATATTTCTTTTAATAAAACAGAACTATCAGAATACACTTTATTACTTCCACAAACAATGGAAATAATGAAATTAAAGACATTCATGAAACTTTTAACTTTAGAGAGGAATGAAAAGCTTAATTACACAAATAAATTTGATAAAATCTAGCATTGAAGTGATAGCTGTGTGAACATACTCATAAATTTATTTCAAATGTTATAATGATAATGGAGGTATTTCAGCCAGTGGTTGAACAAGAAACTCTCAGTTAAATGGAAAGCACTGCCATAGAAAATGACCAAGAGATAATGGAAAGGTTTTTCTCATTTCAGTTTAGATTTATGAATTATATGAGTTTCTAGGAACATTTTCATGAAATAATCTATTAAAAAAAAATCTCTGACAGCATCAGAGAGTATTTAAACAAAAAGAAAATATTAGAAGGTAATAAAGCAACAAAATAAAATAGATATGTTAAGAAACATCTTCAGAAATATTAAGCTATCACAGATGAATGTTGTAGAAAAAAATGTAAAAGTCAACTGTGTATCAGATGCAGCAGTTATATAGACTTAAAAAGCCAAGCTGCATGTTCTTGATTTAAAACTAAAATCAATAAATAATGCAAGCAATTGCATTTTTTTTTCCCTTGCATTCAGACTTAAGATAGCAACCAAATTAAATTTTCCATAAATTTTTCTTTTACATTAAGGTAATCAATAAAACTTTTCTTCATCTTAAATAGAGTTTTTAACCCCGATTCATTATCATTTTCTGAAATTTTATCTCTAAAGGAACAACACTCAACCACAATTTTTATCATTCAACAGTGCTGATAGATCTACATATATTTCAACTGAGTTATTATATTTTCTTGTCAATTATTCGAAAGTGTTCAACCTAAAACTGAGTTCAGACACCTTCAATCATAATCATAAAAACAAATTTGTTCCAATTCTTTCACTGAGATTTTTCACATTTCAACACTATTGTTATAAACATATTTCTTCAGTTCAATCTAAAAAAAGCAGTATAAAGACAACCAATACTTTTGAAAGCAGGAACATCCTTAAGCTCCATTCCAAGTATAATGCAACATTTTAAACCAAAAGTAATTCAAGAATCAAAAACAACCAATGCCATAATAAAATTGCAGCATTAAAAGCATAAAGAATATACCAACCATTGGTGACATATTTCTGAACTGATGACCAAAGACAAAATATTTTCACAAATAATTATCATAATATTAATTTGATAAACTATTCACTTTAATCTTAACTGACTTAACACTACATTTTTAATTCAAAGTGTTCAATAAAATTAAACTTTAAAGTAATCTAATCCATTTAGAACAATATTCATTAATAAATAAATAAAATCGAAGAGAAAGACATTACAAACAGAGAAATCAGTTAATCAGTTAGCAATTTATTGATATTAATGTTAGATTTAAGACAAGTGGAACTGAGTTAATCACATTTTCGCCCGTTTCTATGATGCTGGCAAGATGCTAACAGAAATTATACTGATGCAAGATTATAATCAATAGATCAGCAAAATAAAAACAACAAAAAAACACCAACAAAAGAGAATTTATCAGCAAGAGTTGAATAGCTAATTAGCCTATATAATGGTAGCAAGTTAAATGATAGCTAGAATCTCAAAAGGAACTTCTTGTTTAATGAAACCCAACATCAGATTTTTGGTGAAAAGATCAAATGTTTTATTTCTATGGAATATAGAATAAAGACGAAATGGGAAGAAAAATGCAAGTAAACCATACAATGGCTCAGTACAGGTTTCTTTCTTTTCATTTTATTACAGAAAAAAATAATAAGAAAGCTTGTATTGTTTAAAATATGTTGGGTTGTCAGAATTTTTGATGTTGATAAATGCAGTAATAATCTATTGAAGTAATCATACAATATTACTGGTACTGTTTTTATTTGTCTTGTCACATTATGATGTAAATATAGAAAATGAACTTTGGGGGATTTGATTTTTTTTTTTCTGGAGATTTGTTTTTTGCAGCTAAGAAGCAAAAATGGAATTAAGAATTTTGGTGGCATAAACCATTCTGTACATCATACTCCAAGTTCAGTTCTGCATTTAGCAATTAGTAATGAAAGTAACATTGAACGCGAAGTTAATAAAATCCATAATGGCAAAATCTTGGAAAGAATATTACTTATCAAAGGTATATCAAATATAAGCCTGACACATTAAAAACACTCGTGCCGGTGACACGTTAAAGGCGCCCGTTACACTCTCTGAAGTGGTTGGTGTCAGGAAGGGCATCCAGCCATAGAAACCAAGCCAAAATGAATTGGAGTCTAGCGCAGCTTCCTGGTTTCCCAGTCTCCAGTCAAACCATCTAACTCATGCCAGCAGGTAAAACGGACGCTAAATGATGATGATGAATCAGTAATATCTTACATAAATTGGCCGTGAGCCAACATACTAAAATTCACTGCTGATTCAAAAAAAGTTTGACTACCATACAAATGTAGTAGGAAGCTCAATATTTCTATAGAAATTTATGAAAATAACTTTCCAAAAACTTAGTAATAGAGCAAATAAAATATTGATGAAAAATCAAATTAAATGAGGAAACCTATATTTTTGTTACAAATACATGTGTTCTTGGAGTAGTTTTCAAAACTGAATACCTTCCTGACAACTATCAACGGCAGGAAAACAAGACCAAATATATGGAACAGTTATAACAGGTTGCTGTTCTGGTTGTTTTATGTCTAGGTCAATATTGATCCAGCAGAGCTATTATCAAAGGTGTTCCAGCCATAAGACAGTTAAGTATAGTTTAACCCTTTAGTATTCAGATTACTCTGTCAAATATTTATATTCTTTTGAATTAATCATGCATTATCTTGTAGTTTAGAAATGTTGATGATGTGATTGTTTAGTTTTAAAATGTCATTGTAGGGTTCAAGTGAGAGGCTTGATCTGGCCAGTTTCAACATAAAATGGGTTCAATATTTTGGCCGGATATGGCCGGTTTGAATGCTAAAGGGTTAAATGATTGTTTTGTCATGCTTGTCCATGAGGGTAAGTTTTCTTCAGCACCATGTATGACCACTCCTAGCAGTTCTTTGTCATCTCTTTCCTGAGATTCATGTTCTTGAAATTAGATTTCACCCCCGTCACCATGATTTCCTAGGTCTTCCTCTTCCACAGGTTCCATCCACTTAAACGCTCGGCACTTCGTTATAAAACAGACATCCTCTCTCTACACATTAGATGCTGTTACCCGAGCTATCTTCTCTCTTTTAATTCCTTTTATATTCAATTATTCTCTTATTTCATTTATGCTCCATCATTCATACACACTAACATTTACATCAAGTGGAGTATGCTCATCTCATTTCTTTCTGGCCATCATGAATCTTTTTGCTACCAGGCACAGCGTCATCACGCGCACACAAATATTACACAGTCTGTCTTTTACTCTTAGAGAGAAACCATTTTGCTAATGTAGAACTTTATTAAACAATATGTACAGATAAAAGAGTTGTAGAGAGAGAAGGGGAGCGTATTCAGCCACGCCCCGCAGTAATGACAGAGAATGGCCAGCGCCCTGCAGTTGCCATGGAGAATGGCCAGCGACACACGCTGCAGTAGCCACTCCCTCTCGCAAGGCTCATTTCTCCGGCGGGCCACAGCAGCAGACCCTATTTGGCAGAGGAAAGCTGTGGTTCGAGAACCCAGGACACCAGACATCTCGACGGCTACTGGCACGAACTGGTAGCAGCCTCTCCTCCGTGTTGTGGGCTGCGACACCGGGATTTGCTAATTGTACAAGGAAGATAATTTATCTCTAATTACAAGGTACCGGAAAAGGAAGTGGACAGCGAGAGATACATGAGATGTGAAAACCTGATTGTTAATTAGCTGTCTCACAAATAATATAAAAGTTTTGATTCTTCTTCAGTATTTAAGAAGGTTGTTGTTTCTTATTTTAACACCTTTTACCTTTTACTTGTTTCAGTCATTAGACTGTGGCCATGCTGGGGCACCGCTTTGAAGAAATTTAATCAAACAAGTCAACCCAAGTACTTATTATTTTTCAAGCCTAGTATTTATTGTATCTGTCACTTTTGCCAAATCACTGAGTTATAGAGACGTAAACACATCAACACCGGTTGTCAGGTGGTTGTGGGGGGACAAACACAGACACACACATAAATATATATATATATTATCATCATCATCCTCATCATTTAGCATCCGTTTTCCATGCTGCCATGGGTTAGATGTTTTGACTGGAGACTGGCAAATCAGGAAGCTGCACCAGACTCCAGTCCGTTTTGGCTTGGTTTCTACGGCTGTTTGCCCTTCCTAACACCAACCACTCTAGAGAGCGTACTGGGCGCCTTTAATGTGTCACCGGCACGGGTGTTTTTAACGTGTCACCGGCACGAGTGTTTTTAACGTGTCCCCAGCATGAGTGTTTATAACGTGTCACCGGCATATATACAACATGCTTCTTTTAGTTTCCAAATCGAATCACAAGGCTTTGGTCGGCCCAAGGCTATAGTAGAAGACACTTGCCCAAGATGCCACGCTGTGGAACTGAACCCAGAACTATGTGGCTGGGAAGCAAACTTTTTACACATTTATTACCAGAAGAGATAACAGCTCCTCAAACTCTTTTCACCCTGTTCTAACTTTGGCTACTACTACACTTTCAGAAAACCTGCTTCTCACTACTAACTAGGTCTCCTAAATAACAAAAACTATCAAACTTCTACCTTCAGACATTTAAAAGTATTTATAGGCGTGGCTGTGTGGTAAGAAGCTTGCTTCCCAACCACATGGTTCCGAGTTCAGTGTCACTGCTTGGCACCTTGGTTAAGTGACTTCTACTATAACCTCGGGCCGACCAACGCCTTGAGAGTGGATTTGGTAGACGGAAACTGAATGAAGCCTGTCATATATATATATATATATATATGTACATATCTATGTGTGTGTCCTTGTGTTTGTGTTTGTCCCCCATCACCACTTGACAACTGGTGTTGGTTAGTTTACGTCCCCGTAACTTAGCGGTTCGGCAAAAGAGATCGATAGAATAAGTA
>JAOPUL010003388.1:49326666-49337729 GCA_027564515.1 Octopus rubescens | reverse complement strand
CACACTGAAGACAAATATAAAAAAAATCATCTGACACTCACACATAGATACAACCACAAATAAACAAAAGACACACAGCAACACAAACTGCAATTGAAATTGAATAAGTAAACATAATATATAAATATATATATATATATATATATATATATATACATACATACACAGCAACACAGATTACAACAACCAAGACACATACTGACCAAACATGGACATACGCACACACCCACGCACATACACAAGTATATACGCAACTTTCACGAGCAAGCTCTTAGTTAAATTAATGTACCAGTCTAAATCAGATATAGGAAGAAATCAGTAAGAATATCATAGATAGAATTGTCCCAATTCTTAAATCGAAAATCAAATCTGCCCTGTGGTCTGACACACAAACGTTCATAGCATGGTTTAAACAGAACGAAGGCCAGTAAATTCCTAAAATTTGATATAGAGATCTACTACGCTACAAATAACCGAATACTCCTTAGCAAAGCACCTAGCTACATAATGAAAAATCAGATCTAGCCCGACATGAAATGGACATTATATTAGCAGCGAAAAAGTAACCTAGTAGATTTCGAGAGTATACTATGGAATAGGTATAATAGGCCGGATTCCTTCGATATCGCCATGGACGTATCCGACTTGGCATATGTCACGGATCTACTAGGAATATACATTCTATCCTTGATCCAATCCTCATTCCGGGAAATCGCGGGAGGACTATACAAAGACAACGCTCTATTCTTCCTGGACAGAAATAGCAAGGTCGAAGTCGAAAGGATTAGAAAGCAAATTTTCAAACTATTTAGGAATTTCGGCGTATCTATCACCATAGAGAATGAGTATAGAAAAGTTAACTTCCTGGCTGGCATTACACTTAGCCATGACACCGGATTCTACAAACCTTTCCATAAGCCAAACAACAGCCTAAAATACATCAACGTATAATCCAACCGTCCACTATCCATAATAAGCGGATTAACTCAATATATAGAAATTAGCGAATCTAGACTCTCCGCTAATGAAGACATGTTCAACAAGCACGCACCCTACTACAACGCAGCCTTAGCCACGGCCGATAACAGTGAGAAAAGAGGATATATATATAGACGAACATGACATACAAAACTCTGGTGCGGCCGCCACCCACACCACCAATAACAATAAAACATGTCAGACTACAATGAACGGCCAAACTAAAACCAACAAATCCAATTATCCATACAGGCCACATTTAAACAACAACAAAATCGATAAATGGAATACAGACAAAAATAAGGACATACACATTAATTCCAAAAAAACTAATTGCAACCCCACACAACACACACGTGCAAACAGAACTAACAGAAAATACAAACAATAGGACGTCCTCTGGCACAACCGGATCTACGGATCCCAGGTATCAGCCAGGATCACCAAAGAGTTTTTCGCAGCCATATAAAGGTGTTTCCCTAGAAACATGTATAGGTAGATGCGTGTGTCTATTTGTGCGCGTGCATGAGTGCATGCGGGTACGCATATACATTTGGAACGATGCTGTCGGAACAGAAGATAAATGAAAATAACCCTTCAAAAAACGTTGTATTTTGACCCTAAAAGACTGTATTGAATAATAACCCCATAGATTATGTTCAATATTGAATGGAATAATGCATGACATAACCTAAACATGTTACATAATGGTAAAATAGTGCCGATACAATGAATATCCCATAGCACTATAGAAAAATCGCAACACACTTAAATTCAGTGTGTCTGTTTGTTCGATCCTAAATGATTGTATCAAATAATAGTCGTACTGATTAGTTTGAATAATGTATTGAATTGTGTATTGTATTGCATTGCATAATATCAGCATGTTGCATATTGTATTACATAAGACATGACTGCATGTTACAGAATGGTTACATAGCGCCGATACAGGGAATACCCCATATCACTGTAGTAAAGTCGCTACACAAACACATAATCTGTGTGTTCGACCCCAAATGATTGTGTGAGTGTGTGTGTCTGCGTGTGTGTGTGTGTGCGTGTACGGACGTGTATGTGTGCATGCGTGTATGTACATATATATATATATATATATATATATGAGTGTGTGTGTGTGTGTTGGTGTGAGTACAATGGGTGTGTATATACACATGTGTACGTATGTATACGTATGTGTCTTCGTGTGGTAGCACAGGGCGGATATCTGTTGGTGTCTTTGCGTTTGTGTGCGTATATGTCTCTCTCTATATAGGTGTAGGTGTGTAAGTTTGTATATATATATATAAAGGTAGGAAGCCAATGTTTCACCCTTTAGCACTTCAGCCAGTATCTCGAAGAAATCTGTCTTCCCGTCAGGTGTAATGACTTGGGCTCTGGTGTTGATGTAGAGCATGGATATTAGGTCCACTGTCTTCCTGGGTATTCCATAAACCTGTGTGTTCTTCATCAGTCAGTGACGTTCCACAGATTCCAAGGCCTTCCTAATGTCAATGAAAACCGTGACAGCAAGAAGGCTCTTTGGTCTAGCTCCCGCTAATATCCTTCTCAGCATCAGAATGTGACTGGTGGTTGATCTTCTCATTGTAGTGGTCTATAGTATGTGTCTTGCATTGGAGAAACACCAGGACAACGGCTTTACTGTTGCACTAGCTCAGAGCAGGAGAGTTAAGTGTAAACGGATTTCAGATGCTGAATTTACTGATGATATAATTCTGGTGACAGACACAGTGAAGGAGACAGAGGAGTTGAGGCAGGAGGTGGAGACTGTGTCGATGAATGTGGGGATGTGAATGAATCAGAGTAAGACCAAGTATCTTTTAGAGAAAATTAAGAAGTCAGAGAAGATGAGGAATGTAGGCGGGAAGCCGCTAGATTTGCTTGAGGACTTCCTGTATCTTGAAGCAATGATTAGGAACACAGAGGATGATGTGGTCGAGAGGAAGAGCAAAGCCTGGGCAGCGCTACACAGTTTGGAATCGGTGTGGAAGTTAGACCTTCGCAGAGACCTGAAGGTCCGTCTCTTCTTTGCTGCAATGGAATCTGTGCTAGTGTACGGGACTGAGACTTGGACGCTGACCAAGAAACTTACTCAGATGGTGGATGGGTGCTACACGAGAATGTTCAGCACGGCCCTGAACATTACTTAGTATACACTGAGAAAGAAATACTCAATTCTGTATGGCAGCCTCCCAAACGTAAGATTGAAAGTAACACAAATGAGAATGAAGTTAGCCGGACATGCTCACCGACATTCAGAGTTGGACTGCACACAGTGCTCCTGTAGGATACCCTACAAGGACACACTAGAAAAGGGAGACCGAGGTTGACGGACATTGATGCCTTTAGGACGGACACATGTCTCTGGAAGACGCAGGATATGGCGGCAATGATGAAAGACAGAGACCGCTGGAGAGAACTCGTCCATGGATCTCGGGAATTTTACCCGCCCTAGATAGATAGATATGTAGTTAACCATAAAAAAGAAAAAATGGAATGTTCTGGATATACTTCAATATATGAAATGTTCTGGAAATACTTCAATATATGTTCAATATATGTTCTGGATATACACGACTCACTCTCGTTTCTTCCTTGATAAAGGTGTTTTATTCCGAATTGTTAGATGTTTTCCTTTCCTCCTCGCGGTAACTACATTTATATAAACTATATCACTTCCTCCTAATGGAAGAGTTTGTGCCATGAGAGATTTTACCATTATGTAACAGTAGCTTCGGTTCTATCACCATCACGGGAAATAGAGGGAGCTTTTACGTAGCCGTGTGAGTTGGTGGAAACAGCAGCACGACTGTCGTTAAAGCACATTCTACCGTCTTAAAAACAAAACAAAAAAAAAGAGCATATTGGATAACGTAATCGGTGGTATATTATTGCTGAATACCAAATGATGGGATGGTCATCATTGAATTCTTTCGATCGTACTTTTGCTCGATGAAGCTAAGCAACACCAACTACTAAACAGAAGCAACCTAGATGGAAAACAAAACTTGAAAAAAACATCAACATTCAACGCCGCCATATTGGATGCTCACAAAGACATGGGCAACAATCCTCACACTTAGAACAGAGATTGGAACGATTGTCTCCAATGCCATAAATATTTCAAAGGGAATATTCCAGGGAGATTGTGTTCATTTTGGTATTAATTCCATTACATGCTTGGGTCTGCAACTGCTAGAGATATCAATGTAACCATAATTTCTTTGTTGATGACATCACGATTTATGCTAAAAATGTTAACGACGCCAAAAAACAGCTGGAATTAATAACAACATTTTCAGCTGACATAGGAATAGAATTTGGTCAGAAGAAATGTTCTTATTTGATTGTTGAACGGGGAAAATTAGTCCCCCAGACCCAAAACCTGTGCATCTCTATCTCTCTTGTCCCACACAAAGAATGCTACAAATACCTAGGCATTGATGAAAATATATCAAACGAAGGTACTGTGAATAAAGATAGAGTGACCTAAGAATATTACACCAGACTAAGAAAAATATGGCAGTCTGAACTTTCCTCTTAAAATAAGACAACATCCCACAATGAATTTGTAGTACCAGTGCTGATTCCAACATTTGAGATACTTGATTGGTCTGTATCAGAAATGCACTCCATAGGCATTAAAACCCGCAAGATTCTGACATCAACTGGAAATGTCCACAGAAATAGTGATATCGACAGGCTTTACCCGCGATTAGAGATAAAAGAGGCTTGAGATAAGTGCAGACAGCCTTCGAATGTCGGATAGTCTCTCAGAGCCAGCACATGCTAAACAACAGCAACAAAAAAATAAATACATTAACTTAGTGCTGAAAAGTGAAGAGAACAATATCCTACGTATTGGAAGTGAGCTCCTCGAAAAGCTCTCTCTTCCGATGACTTCCCATACAACTCCAAACTAGCCGGACTAGCATACCTCAAAGAAGACCTGAAAAGGAAACGCGCAGCGTATCAAAAAAGACCATGCATGGGTATGTTTCCCGAAGACTTGAAGACGATAGTAACATTGACAGGAATCGAACCTTCTATTGGACTCGTGACCGCTACATCACATCACACTTCGAAGGCTATGCAATTGCAATCCAAGAACAGGAGATTGCTACTAAATATCTAATCAACAAAAGAGACCGATGCAACCGAAAATGTAGATTATGTCATATTTTTGTGGAAGACATCACACATGTGGAATACTGATGGAAGACATCATATACAAGGAATACTGGTGGAAGACATTACACACAAGGAATACTGGTGGAACATTCCCATCAAAACATCTATCATTTGTAAGTATAACAGGCCGGATATTGTTGCTTGGGACAGACAAGAAAAAGTACGTACCGTCATAGAGGTCAGCTGTCTTGCTGATGTGAATATCTCTTTGAAAATCAAAGAGATAGAAGATAAATATGGACAACTAATACGAAACCTCCAGCTTCTATATCCGGATTACAAATTTGCATTTATACCAATAATAATTGGAGCAATTGTGTCAGTCTGATAAGCTTGGATTTTCAGAAAAGAAAATCAACCAACTGACTCGCACATTACAGATACAATCTGTGAGCGGAACAGTAAAATTATGCAAGATTTTTCTCAGGTTTAAAATGTGAAATTGTTTTTGTTATCTACATTCCAATGATGGAGCTTTGTATCTTTGATAGAAACCAGCCCCTTCTTGAGGGGAAGAATTTAAATGATTTAAAACAGAAAAGAAACTCACATACATATATACGTGAATGTCTTTGTAGCTTGTGTGTAGCCCCAGGTTAGCACTGAATGAGCAATCATTGATATTCACATAATCAGCATAACTATCTCAAATTGTTCTCAATCCACAAATTCCTCTTTACAGATATACCATGTCTTCACTTTCCTCGATTGATGAATTTTACAGAATGCAGTCTGACAGTCTGGACGTATGCCACACTCTCCACTCAACAGAACGCCCATACATTCTATTACTGTTCAAAAGAAAGCGGGAAGTTGAACTTGGTTAGAGAACAATACATGTTACTCATCAGCACATATTTTTTACGGCGTGCATTCTCACGCAATGTTTGGGCTAACGTGACTATTGTTGATGCAGAGATTTTGCTATGTCTTCTTTTTATTTTTCATTGTTTTGTCTGGCCTGAGGTGTTAATTATAAAGAGCAAACTAATACTGTAGCTATAGTAGATCATTACGATAATACAGAAGTTAAGTTTTATCTTGTGTAGTTTATTTATACCTAAAATTGCTTATGATTGTGATTCGATGTATTATCTCACAATACATGTTTTTGTTAGGATGGTTTCAGTTTGCTACAGATGTTCTTGATATGTATGTGGTACCGTTAAAATCTTCATGGTTGATGAAGTTATCCTTGTTTTCTATGGGGAATGTTTAAAATTTCTTTGGTTATTTTCTGTTTGTTCCCTAAACGTGTTTCAAAATTAACACTTGTCAATGTAGCCTTTTATAATGAAGTTAGTATCAGTCTTCCTTCTCTCATAGCTTACATCAAATATGGCAGTTCAAACGAGTTACGGTTTTATATATATGTAATACTAGAGATATATCAGCAATATATGAAGTTCAATTGGTTTTCTTTTAATCTTTTTTTAACTGGTTCCGGTCAGTAGACACAGGCCATGCTGGGGCACAGCATACTAGGGTTTTAGTCGATTATATCTCTTCTAATGCTTTCTTTGTAGTTATTTCATAGTTGTATTGTGTTCGACATGAAAGCGTTAGGCGAGCATTGACATGATACAAGAAAACCCAATTACATTTCAATACGGTAGCGCATTTGCTTTCAAATGTAACGCCCCTTCCACACGAATACACAGACACACACTCACATAGATACATACATATATACATGTATATATATATACCCGTGCATACATGCACACATATATACATATATGCACACATATATACACATTCACATAGATACATACATATATACATGTATATATATATATACCCGTGCATACATGCACATACACACACACACACACACGGACATACACACACGAATACACATACACACACATAAATACATACATATATACATGTATATATATATATATGTACATATATATATACCCATGCATACATGCACACACACATACTTATGCACATATAAATGTATACATACGACAAGCTATCATGCAATTTCTCTCTAGAATCTTTCACTAAAATGTCATTCATTGACCATGGGCCTATAGGTGCTCCGTGGGTGGTGTGAGAACGCTATACTCAGACCGCTGATTGCATGAGTGATTACAACTAAGTGTACGTCACTAAAGGTATCCATTGGTGATGTGGTGTTGTTATGTCAAGATAAAACTACTAGCGAAATAAAAGATTTGTTGCTTTGAAAATGTTTTCAAACAGATCTTTTCAACCAAATTTCCCTTAGAGTACTCTAGTCCGTCGATCGAAGATTACGATAGAAAATAATGCATTAGAACCGAGCTTAAAACCAAGTATTTACCAAACCAACATTTTCATCTCTACAACGAATATTTATCCACAAATAACCTTCCCCGTACAATTCTTCTTCGAACAGTATTACCTAAAATTGGTTTAAAATCTTGGCACAGGGGTAGCTAGTGCAGAGAATGGGGTAGTTGATTACATCACTGAACAGCTATCTATCTTATCGAGCCCAACAGGATGAAAGGCAAAGTCGACCTCGGAGGAATTTGAACTTTGAACGTAAAGAAGGACGAAATGCCGCTAAACATTATGACAAGCGCGCTAACGATTCTACCATCTCATTTGCCTTATAAGCAATACCTGATATTAATTGAAAATTGTCCGTAAGTTGAATCCATGCTTTCTGGGTTATGCTTTTGTCAGAGGAAATAGACGAACTTGGATATTCTCTTATAATTTTCTTGAACAGTAAGAATCTGTTGATAATGCTGTAATATATTTTAGTTCCTGGCTGTAGTTTTGGTTGTGCACCCTGTTCATGCCAATCTTTTCCAAATCCATTTCGTTAATGGTGTCTGATAGGCGTTTGTTTTGCCCACAAAACCGCTTTGTTTTTCTTTTCCGAATTTATTGTTTAGTGTTTGAGTTGTTTTCAAAAATGTTATTAATCGTTAGTTTTAAACACTGTATCCTGCACTTATGTTAAACTATTTCTTTTAACGCCGGTTAGCAAGACTAATAACTTTATCTTACCTGTGTGTTTACTGCTTCTAAAAGTGTGTTTTCTTCCAAATGTTAAAGATTTCCGTGAAGATAAATTCTGGTAAATATTTTTTTGAGTTTTTTTCTTTTCTTTTACTTTTTCTTTGTTCAATGTGGAAGACCTCAACTCACAGTTTCACAAGTCGTGTAAGAGGTTGTGTTTTGTATATTTTGTTTAAAGAGCAACACTTGTGCGCCCTATGGATAGATGTAGTTGAAACATTGTTCTGAAGAGATGGGTTTCAAAGGGATGCATTCTATGTAGCAAGTTAAAGAAATAATATCAGTTGAGTGGCTACTAAGTAGAAAAATTATAGATGACAAGAAATATGAGTTGATGTGGCAAAGGACGAGCAATTGTAATAATATTGAGAACGTGAAGGGTTTTCACTCAGTTGTATGTCTAGAATGTGTAGCAGCTGCTGCGCCCTAGGGTACTCTCTGATAGTATGATGTGCTATACTTGTATAGGCTCATCAGCTGTTCAGAGATATCGTAATTTCTGGTCCTCTGGTATGAGATTGCAACAATATCAGATATGATCGTAACGAGGTATCACTAATTAATGTAACAAAATTTGTTACAATATGTAAATTTACAATAGTTCATAGATAAAGTGTTCACTAGTTGAAAGAGTGAAGTGTATTGTCCATCACAGAAATGTTGTGCTGCAGAAGAAAACCAGGTTATTTTGAACCGACTATTATTTCTCTGAATGTATTTATGATATCTGATTGACGGCCCTGTCAAAAGGGAAGGTGACATGTTCTTGACAGAAACAGGTCCAACTATGTCATTAATGTAGAGGAGAAAAGAAACGAGATACGGGTGGCAGTAGAATTCATAATATTAGATTAGATGTGATTTATCAGTATAAGTTGTGCAAGTATTGTCTGGCAGACATAAGAGGCATATATATTTAATATGCGAGCGACTCACATAAAAGTTCTTCAACTGAGATACCATCGAAGGGCGAAACGTTAGTGGAATTTAAATTAGGGGTTCTGGTCTCCTGTAAGTTTTTCTCTACGAATGCTGCCCTGATGATTACTGGAAAAATAAATGGGACACTTTATGATTTTTTTGTTGTAATTGTTTGTTCTTTCTGGACTAATGGAAGGCATTGCCTGATAATTCCAGTTTCGAGATATAACTGTAAAAATAAACTAAATGACTCCAGTTACTGTATATGGCACCACATAGGAAACCCTAAGTTTCAATTGTGCACTACTTTAGTAGCAACACATTTTACTACTGTGACAACTTGGTTCATGATATTATTAGTGTTGTTGATGTTGTAGTAGTCTAGAATACTGATAAGAATTGTAAAGATATTGATGATGATGATAAAGATATCAAAGCTATAATCTTAATCAGATATGAATCGACCTCGGAAGTGGAAAAGAAATATATTGGTCAGTAAGCCGAAATCCAACAGTTAATATAATATAATAGTAGGAGAACATTATATTGAGTTTTTTTAAGAAGCAACAACATGAATATGTTGGAAAGTAATCATTCCAAGATGAGAAAATAATAATTAGAAAAATCAAATTTCTATAAGTGTAGGTTGAATAAGAAGAAAAAAAGCTTTAGCTATTATTGTGGCTATATAGTTATGACTAGTTGAGATTAAATGCTTATCAAAGTGAAATATATCGTCTATGTAGCAGAAATCAATAATAATAGCGTATTAATTATAACATCGACTGACTGAATTCTTGTAAATCTTGCCATAATAGAAAGTGAACCGAAAGATTGAAATCCATAGTGAATGATAGCGCAATCTATATTTCGTATCAAACATGAAAGTTATTGAACAAGCGAAGTAATTTCAGTAGCTATGAAATGTATAAAGATTTCTTGAAAGACATAAAGGAAAGAGAAGGAAAGGATAAAACAACGGAAATATGAAGAAGAAAAATAAAAATAAAAGAGAAGAAAATAATATGAAGAAGAAGAAGGAGAAGAAGAAGTCGAAGAAGAAGAATAAGAAGAAGAAGGAAGAAGGAAGAAGAAGAAGTCGAAGAAGAAGGAGGAGAAGAAGAAGAAGAAGAAGAAGAAGAAGACGAAGAAGAAGGAGCAGGGGGTGGGGGTGGGGGTTGAGTAGGAGAAAAATAAGAAGAAGTCGTAGATGAAAGGCAAATATTGACAGAATTACAGGATATGCAGATATAAGATGAAATACAAATAAAATCTATGATATGTAATCTCTTATTGCAACATATTTGGAAATTGTTGAAAGATCATTAGTCTCAAGTGTAGGGAGATTGTTTTTATCTCTAGAACCAGAAACTATTATAGTATGGAAAATTTCTGATAAATCACAGAATTAGAAGTTTGAATATTCCACTTGTCATTTAGAACTGTCTTGCAGATGATTCCAATAATATTTCACTCGTCTTGAATTCGGTCAATGTTATTTCTGTTGGGAAAGGAAAATAATTCTGAATTGATTTCGATTCGTAATATATATCACATCATTTCACATTGCACTTAGTATGGTATATAAATAAGAAATTAATAAGATACAATTTTATTCATTACATTGCGAGTAAAACAATATATAAATAAAATAATTACGAATGTTCTTAATGTGACGATGCAAACTCACTTGACAGAATTTATTTTTATTAAAGATAAATAAAAGATAAAAAATATATATTCATCAAATATATGTATTAACGGGAAGTTGATTATACTCACTGTCAAACAAACATATGCACTTAGATGTAAACTATACTTTTACATATGTGCATACATAGATATAAACATACTAGAACACACACACACACACACACACACACACACACACACACACACACACACACACACAAACACACACACACACAAACACA
>JAOPUL010003388.1:48690705-48700774 GCA_027564515.1 Octopus rubescens | reverse complement strand
CGACGAACGGGAACGAGAAACTCTGAGTAACAGTTTTTGTGATGATATTTTTACAGCTTAATAAAGCATATTACTCTACCCTAGGTATTCGAGTACTATTTTTCTCTACCTTGTTTTTGCACTTATCTGCTTACTCGTGTGTATATATATATATATATATATATATATATACATGGTGTTTGAATCGTAACCCTTCTATCTCACCATGCTGCATCCCACAAATCTGGCCAGTTATCAGTACTAGGGAGAATTTTGAAGATTTGATTTTCATGCAAGATGGCGCTCCTCAACATTTTGCTATTGTTGTTTGTGAATGACCAAATGCCCACTTCCTGGGGAAAGAATGGGTCTTCGTCGTCTGCATTAGCGACCTGCCTGAAACGTCCGTAGCCTGACTATTACGGAATGATTCTAGAGCTGTGAAATCTAGCAATCATTAATTTCAACTCTTTTTATCAATAACTGCATTGTTATTTTTTCTGATAATATGACAGGTGACTTCAAAATAACTAGTAGAGACTGCTTTTGAAATTGGACATCATTTTGCATAATGATGCTATCAAAACCCTGCAGAAAAAATAGGTTTTAGTCCCAAGGATATTCATGCTGATATGGTTGACACATCAGGGGATGCCACTCAAGCTTTATCAATAGAGATCAGCTGAATTTAGGAAGGGATTAGAGAGTTTTGAACATGACATAACTTCTGGACGTCCTGCAGCTGCCACCACCGAGGGAAACATTTTTCATGTTCATCACATTGTGAAGGATGACAGGTAATTGACTATTAATGAACTAGCTATTTCTATTAACATATGACGTGACAGATTTGAGAATATTCTGCGTAATTAAATTAACATGACGAATGTTTTTTCTCAGTGGGGGCCACGTCTTCTGACACCTGGTTAAATGCGCACTAGACTGATCACTTCACGGGAAAATCTGACATTGTTTAAAGCAGATCTAGTTGGTTTTATTTAACGTTTCCTAACACGGGATGAATGTTGGCCGCCTCACCTTAAACCAGAGACAACGAGGCAATCCATGTAGTGGAAACACCTCTCCTCACCTGCTCCAAAGAAGGTCAATGTCGTTTCGTCTGAAGAGAAGGTGATGTTCTTCGTTTTTAGGGGTGCAAAAGGCATTGTGTTTATTGTTTATTTTCAAAAGGTCCACACCATCAATGGAGATAAATATGCCAAAATTGCTGAGGCAGTTAGGAAATGCTATAAAGGCCAAACGCCAGTAAAACTGACGAAAGGGTTCTTGTTTCATCACGACAATGCTCATAAGAACTCGTTCTAATGGCCGATGTGCGTGACTGTGGATTTGAACAGGTTGGTCCCTGGTTGAACACCCGGTTGATCACCGTCCCTATTCTTCTGATTTGGCCCCATCTGACTATCATCTCTTCCCCAATATCAATAAGAAAACTTGGCTGGGGACCAACATCTGAATGATGATAACGTCATATCTGTTGTTGATGAATTTTCTTGACCAACAGCATAAAAGCTTCTTCAACAGAGGGGATCCAAGCACTGCGGCACCGATGGAAGAAGAATGCGAACCGCAATGTGGCTATGTTGAAAATAAATCTCATTTGGTGGGATTCCATGAGGGCATCTTGGTCAGCCCATGAACTTTTCTTTTCGTGTAATAAATAAATAAAAAAATAAATATATATATATATAAACCTATACACAATATCTACAAAGCATATAAGCGACGGGTTTTAGATTAGCTGTGTTCTTTCGAACTGGTTGGAACTAGAAATATTGACCGTTTTCTTGTACGTGTAAGGCAATTCCGTGGTGCTGTGTGTCACAAACAGCGTAGGCTTTATGTTCAGTCTAGAATCAGAAGGCGCAACATGTGTCGTCGGTGACGTTGTCCTCACGGCAGTAGCAGTGGCAGCAGCAGCAGCAGCAGCAGCAGCAGCAGCAGTAGTAGTAGTAGTAGTAGTAGTAGTAGTAGTAGTAGTAGTAGTAGTAGTAGTAGTAGTAGTGATGGTTTTGTTGTTGTTGGTGGTGGTGATGAAGGTGGTTGTGGTTTATTAGAACGTTTTCATGTAACGCATGCAAGGACTGTGTAGGTCTAGCTGAAAGGAAGGTGGATGAAAACGTCTTGGAAAACTGCTCAGACGTGTCCGACTGTTTGACAGTTAAAAGCTAGATTTCCCAAATACACCAATGTGGACATGGACAAAGCTCATCAGGACATCATAGATTGTACCTAGGTATAGTACGCTGTCGGCCAGTAGGTAGGTATAACAGAGGTTGTCAACAATTTCAAGTGGTTGGCTATAGATGCCTCAACTTCCTGATCTGTATGGTTGATCTAGATAGGATGTGTAGGCAGAGACCACGTTACAGGAAGCTGATCGTATCACTACCGGCGCGGCAACCGTACATAAAGCGGATTAGTGATGTGGGTAATCAACAATAAATGTTGGTTTGCCCCGTAAAGCGCGATTAGAGAAGAATTGATTAGGTTTAGTAAGGTTATATCTGTAAATATAAATAGAAAAGAAAGTTAGAAGCGCTACAGAAAAGCAGGGCATTGCAACTGATGTTCACTCGTGGAGAGTGGCTATCAAATTATTCTTCCGGGCTAAGCATTAAAACAGTATAATCAGAGCAAAGGCGAGTGCTCTATGACATAAGGAGAGGCAAGGCAATCAATTCTACCCGTTTACAGAGGCACAAGTAGACAACGAATACATATTTGTAGTCTTGACGGACTAAAATGTGTGCAAGTTGTTTCCTCAAACAAATATTTACTGCTTTTTAACAGCAATTTAATCGACCATACTGTACGGGTTTGCAAGCCAGGATGCATAATGGATTTCGATAGCTAACTCGAAGGTCTGCCATAAGATTCGGTAAAAGAGGAAGATTCGTCAGAGGAAACGATAGCTGCTATATAGAAGCTTTGTGAGATTTATTTTTATGTACTAGACATGTTTGTAGACATCCTGGCACAAATGTATCGTAACTAGTAGCGTAAGGGGAATCTTTCGAGTAGCAGAAGTCGAGGAATGGTGGAACCGCTGAAGAAAGGACCCAAACAAACATCACATTCGTAATTTTGGTCAGTAGCTCTGCCAAGGTGAGATTTCGACTATAGTGGTAGCGAAGAAGTTAGCACTTTCCATACGGCATTAGTACAGAGACATCAGTTCAGTAGTAACGATCATGTACGTGGTATATCAATGTTGTACCCTGGTGACTAAATTGTATGCACCAACTCTCGAACAACTATTGCCGAACCTAGAGACACTGTGAGGCATTCAGCGCAACGTAGGCTGCAGGAGAACTGTGTTGGTATAAGCGGGCGATGTCGGATACTCTGTACATAGACGTTATCGATACACTTCTAAGAGACTACGAGGTGATGACAGGGAAACAAATCAACCAAGGAAAGTCAGATTGCCAGCTGCTTGGCACCTCTTCATGTGTGAAAACGCTGTGCGGGGTGCTGGGCGGACTGGCATGTTTAATTGCTCGGGCCTACTTTTGTTCGGATCTATTCATGTAAAAGAACTGGGAACAAGTGAGAAGCAGAATGGCAAATCTCACTCGGCAATTTGATGACTGACGGCTCTCCCGCAATGGTTAGGCAGGGTGGGAGATTTTATTCATCATTTCTATCATATAGTACCGCCAGATCCTTGGGCGTTGCCCTCCCCGTTTAAATCTGTCTAGACTGAAGTTCCTGCTTGTCCACCTTTATAGAAGGGACTCGTTCTCCTGGCATAGAGACCCATTCAATGTCAATACCTGCAAAGTTGAGCATGGGTCATGCTGTGTTTGATGATGTGCAGATATAGGATGAAGCCGCGAAATCTCCAGAATGTCCTTGACATTGATCAGGTGTGGTCACCGTTTGTTAGAATCATGTTTCCACAACTCGTCTATTTGATTGAGCTACACCCCCGGATCAAGCTTACACCGAGATACCTAGAGTGTCACCAGGCTCTGAAAGACCTCTCCCAGCCAAGTAATGTAATCAGTGGAAGTTCTACGCTGGCATTCTTAAGAGAGGTAGTGTCTCTCAAGTGCCTTGTTATTCTCGGGGAGATTCTGGGCGTTGAATAGAATCAACAGAACGGTAGGTGCAAAGAACTTTCAGGAGCGAGCTCAGTGATAATTTCAAGATGCCTATGAGATGCAAACGCTACCCAGGGATATTGTCTGTTCGTGATACATTTTTTAATAATGGAAGTGCCATCGACTGGACCTAAGATGTATGAACAAAGCTATTCTGCACGCACTCGTCGGAACACGTAAGTTACTGACATGTTGAGTTATATTGAACATCTGCTGTCCTATGTTGAATGGATCAGGCTATCGGCTGAGTCCATTACGATTTGTCTCGCCGCATTTCTTTAGCCACATCATACAGGCAATATTTATATATCGGATGGCCTTAGACAAAGAGGTTGTTGTGAACCAAATTGAAAGATTTGAAGACAGGAACTTTCCCCGTTGATTATGCATTCATCATCTTTGTCAGGCTTCGATTATAAAAGAAAGTAAAGATGGAGATGGGGTGTCACCATCCAACTTTTGGAAATGTGGATGTGAGTGGAATGGCTGGGTGAACGGTGGTGGTGGTGGTTTCACACATGTTCGATATTATTCCTGGTAAGATTGTTTGGGTAACGGGTAACCACCTGTAACCTTAGGTATACACATGCTTTCCGTAAGCTTTCAAGTGCTTAGAACCCTACTGCCAGTGCCAACTTGGGACACTCTGCAACAATGTGTGCTACTGTCTCGTTCCAGATTACTGATGCGTCGGAGATCGTTTGTATGTAATATTCTTCTCAAACACCCTCTCCAATTTGACGAAAATCGGTTGAAATTGTAGAAGGTACCTGGTTAGGCACTTACACACAGACACACACACACATAGACCCCCCACACACACACACAGACATCTACTGTTTTACATACATAGATATACGTGTCAAATGTAAGGTGTACCTGGATATAGTGCTTTCTTCCATACTGTTTGTGCTTTCTCTCATGCTGTTTGGAGCAGAAACCTGAACAACTTATAAATTCCAGGTTGACAGGTTACACGCCTATATGATTAGACAGCTATGGAGAATCATGAATGTTAACTTAAAATAGATAGCCCAAGCAACGCCGGGCTCGTCCGCTCGTATTGTATACAACAAACTACCGTTTACTAAGATCCCTTTAACATGTTCAAACATAAGGGAGCAACCAGGTAGAAAATATTCCCAGACAAGAAACACATCGAACATATACTTCCTTCACGATTTATATTGATTGTCCATTTGGCAAACAGCTAAACTCTTATGAATTGTTCTTTAAAATATTTTCCTTGCTATAACCTCCCACGTTTATGCTGTTTGTGCTGTCAGCCTTACGGGTGATTATTAAATTTAATCGGTCTTCAGTCATGATGTAAAAAGGAAAACAATTAAATGGAGTTTGTGTGATGATTTTTATGATCATTTCATCATTGTTGGAAATATAGATAAGTTAAAATGTATTACTCTTAATTTCACTGTTTAATTTCCTTGACAACTTAATATTTGACTCGACGTATTTTCTTTTATTCTGTTACTATTTCTGCAACCTATACGGTTAGTAATCCCTTCAATCTTCACATTTACAGTTTTCACGTTGTCATTTGTATAATAAAAGAGTCCATTCCTAACGCTCACTCGAATGTTACATTCTATTCTTTCAATTAACAGACGAAATGTCCCTGAATAACTTTTAAACATATCAATACTCTTAGTTGTAAGAGCTTAGTGAGTCTGCTCGTACCAAACCTATAAAAGACAGTTTACAATTATAAGAAAAGTTTCTAATAAAAACAAATATTTCCCGTATAATTTAATGAGTATTTATGATGCTTTCCTTATCATAATACTGACTGTTATAAAAATAGAATTAAACGAGATCTTTATAACAATAGAAAATCTATCAACCTCATAGCAAAACACATTAGAGTGTTTATCAAACCACTTAACTGCTATATACCTACCATCAGCAATACAATAGAAGTTGTACAATCCGCTATAATATTGTTTAAAAAAACTAACAACAACAAAAGTGCATAATTTGGCAACATTAAATAATAGGAAAACTAAAATGCATTATATTGAATGGAAGAAGATATCAGAAAATCAAAAGGTAGTATTGATTTCTTTGTATAACTACAAGACCCGTGATTTAATTAGACGGAGGGCCGAGAAGTATATTCATGACTGTCCGAATAGTTTCAATGTAATTATTTCAATTTATCAAAATATATACACCGCTTTAAATGTTATACTGTACAGTGCAACATCTTTAATTTTTCTGTATTTATTCTGTTGCTGAAAACTGTTTTGTGTATCACAATTCTCCATATATTACGTTTCACTTAGGTGACTTTGGGTTTAACCTTTTATGAAATAAGGAGTATTCAGTCATCCATCATATTGAATGTTGAACTGCTATTATTGTTATTGTCCAATCCCCAGCTCATTCATTACAAACTGACCTATGAAAAAACATTGGGCAATCGTTGGTTACTCGTCTCTTTTAACGCAAAAGATGTATCTAAATTTGCTTTGTCTAGTGTTTCCATACATTTTAAAAACACAGCTTATTTCTTTTCTTGTATTTCATGTGGATTGTCTGCAATTTTTAACTCGTTAAATGACAAGGAAAATATTACTTATTCACTCCTGTAGGTCACCGAGAAAGTAATCTTTCACACAGACGCCTTTTCATATTTTACCTAATTATTAATTATCTTTTAACAGAAGAGTTCTAACAACTTCTCATAATATACTTACTCGATATTAGTTTCAAATTGATTATTGGTTTTGCTTTCTGTCACGAAATATATAGCTCAGTCCTTGCTTTTTTATATCCAGATAGAGGCAATATGTCTGCTGAGTGATTTTGGACTTAGAAGAATCATAATCCAATTTATTGTATTTCTCCTATAAATTTAAGCAATATAACATACCTTCATTAAGTAGTTTTTATTTCACCTTAGTTATTATGCTCTCAACACTACATATTCTCTGATATATCATTTGCGTATACATTTGCAACAAGATGAAAATATTGGCCAGGCAATTTTGAATTCCTCTTTTTTCTTTCTCAAACTGTTCATATGCAGAATATTATTTACCAAACAAGTCCTTCGACACCACCTTCACATTCTGAATCGTATAGCAAAGATGACAGAATATTGTCTTCCCCCGTCTCACATATCATAGCTTCTGGTGAATTGGATGTCCATCTACGTCTTCTTATTGAGGAACTACAAATGACAAAATCTTTCGATTTCAGATACTCACAACACAATCAAAATATGACTGGAAACTCTATGCGGTAGTTAAACATGATATAAGCAGCAGCCAAAAATCTATTAAAGGATATAGTACCGTTCTAAACAAGCATAGCACATTAGTTATTGTACTTCTAGTTACACTATTCCAAAAACTGACGAAGTCTTATGGCCAGAAAGTCTGTGATAACATTGGTCAACAAAATAAATATTTTTACTCCGGCAACAAATCTAAACGTTGTTTTAGACTAATTTTAGTGTGCCTATTCTAGAACTGACCTCAGACTTGCTCTATCATATCACATGCTTGTGCCATCAGTATACATCTTTTGTTACCTGGATCATAGCAAAAGTTAACTTTGCACCACTATTTGTGGGAATTTTGCCTGAATTGTCATGCTAATTTTGAATATGTTCAAGCTAAGGTTTCCTTTAAAACCGTTTAACCTCTTTTCAGGTGTGAACTGATCCGCTGTGATTTAGTTGTGGATACAACCTCAAAAAAAAAAAGGAATTACCCCGATATCTTTTGTAACATCTGTGGACACTTCACTCAACATGCTCAAAGGCGCAACATTAATAACTTTGTCAATAAGGTGTATCTTGCTTACTTTAATGCAAAATTTGGAGACCAGGACAAAACCCGGGCTCTACACAAAGTTTGTAAAACCTGTGTTGAAATTTTGCGATCATGGTCTCAAGGAAATAATCGAAAGCTCAAGTTTGTTGTGCTAATGGTTTGGAATATTTGATGGACCTCAAATAAGAACACTTCTCAGGGATCCACATTTTCTAACAATAGTGAGTGCGGCGGAGGCTAGAGCTTGGAATGCCTTCTCTGATAAGGGGCTGAATTTCCTTGGGAACAGAAAAGCTGACAACTATCAAGAGATTGTGGAGGAGCTGCCCTTGAGTTTGCAAGGTCTTGGATGTAGAATGAGCATTAAATTGCATTACTTACGCAATTATATTTGGGAGTTTCCAAACGGATAAGGGCTGAATAATAGCAGATATCAGATCTACGGGTTGTATAGCCACGGGAGGCAGGGGGTAGTGAAGGTAATAAAGTGGACGTAAACATAAAGGAAATCTAGTGTAGTAGGTGGTCAGTTATTAATGGGAGGGATGTGAGAATCAAGGCTAGCTTGGTGGTTATGGTGCTACTAATAGATGCCTTTATTGCCAAACATAAAATTTCAGATTAAAATTATCAATTTAAGCATCTGTGTTGTTAACAACGATGAGTTCCCGTTAAGTATCAAGGGGTGAAATTAAACAATTAAATTCCTTTCTGTACTGGGCACGAAGGCCCGAAATTTTGGGGAAGTGGAGTAGTCGATTTTATCGACCCCAGTTCGTAACTGATACTCACTTTATCGACTTCGGAAGTATTAAAGGCAAAGTCGACCCCGGCGGCATTTGAACTCAGAACGTAAAGTCGGAAAAATTGCCGCTAAGCATTTCTCCCGGCGCGGTTACGATTCTGCCAGCTCGCCGCCTTAAATTAAACAATTCAATTGATAGACCTAAAGTTAATCGAGGGTAAATGTAGATATAAATAAATCATTGATTTCTACTTTTAATTATATTGGAATTAGCGGGGCCGAGGAATGAAGAAAAAATAAAGCTATAGTACAATAGGAACTAGATGTCATGATAGGTAGACATGTGAAAATAGCAATAAGTATGTAATGATTATGTGCAAATTCTTAATTCCGAATTTATCTCTGAACGGTGAGAAGGTATTATATTAGTTACAATTTAGGCGTGGAAATAAAGGAGAAAGAAAGAGAAAAGAAGTAGAAAAGGATCACGAAGGAAGGATATAATTTTAAACTAAGTGGAAGATAAAATATTCCATATTCCTGGAATATCTATATTCTAACTTACCAATCCATGCAATAACGGTATAAATGAAATGGACAATAACGATTACGCTGCGAGCCGATTTGAATGAACTCCCTCAAACCGTAATGCGCCCGCGAATGACACAATCTTCAATTCACATAGCAGACATACTTTCGAACTAAATATTGCAGCTTCAAATCTAAGAATAATGTCCCCTTGCAGGCTCACTGCAGAGGGTTTAACGTAGTTTACAAATGCTAGCTCCGTAGCATGCTTCATAACTCTACTAAGTACTATATCGGATCCACAGTTAATTTCAAGTAACGATATTATGAACATCTAAGCTCACTCAAGTACGAAGAACGTAGCAAATCTTCCTCTCTAGCTGACAATGTACATCAATTCAAGAGGACCAATTCCCCATATATCCTGACTTTGTCAATCATAGACTATAGCTCTCCATACCACGGCCAGCAAACTCCAGGTTGTCTGTGTCTAAAATATTCTCTAAAAATCATATTACGTATCCCCGCACACTTACTAAATAAAGCCTTTTCCACGTGTAAACACATGTTTTTTTAGGTCCTTAAAATTCTTCCACAGGTCTAATAAATGTAATAATGCTAATACTTTGAATCATCACTAGCATTTATCCTAGACGTAATACATATTCGGTATATCCATAATAGTTCCACATTTTATCCTTTTACACCAGGGTAGGAGGAGACACGTGGAATGGCGATCGCTGAACAGGTCAAAGGATGTGTGACGAAAGATTTCAGACAAAGAACAGTAAAGTAATATTAATAAGAAAGCAAAAATGAAGAATGAGGATATAATGTGTGTGGCTATTTGTCTCCCCACCCGAAATGACTATGCCGAAATATAACAA
>JAOPUL010003388.1:48355830-48366699 GCA_027564515.1 Octopus rubescens | reverse complement strand
ATGTATATATATGGAGATATAAATGTGTATGTGTATTGATCGGTACACGTATACAAATATGCATATACACTTAAGTCCCCCACAAACACACACGCCCGTACGCACGCACACAGAGTCTCATATATATATACATGTATACGTATATACGTTGGAGTGTTTAAGTGTGAGTATGTATGTGTACTTCCTGACTATTATGTACGTCAAGACCAAAAACATGTCAAGCAAAATACACGTCGGAGTTTGTAAATTCGGTTGGGAATAAATGCATGAATGGTTAGAGACTTGTCCAGCAATTTCATTACTATGTACATGTCAAACTAGTCACACAAAACAGACAATATATACATGCGCATGCGTATATCTTAGTGGTGCTAGCCTTCTGCATACTCAAATTAATATGCCTATCAGATATATATATATATATATATATGTATATATATATGTGTGTGTTTGTGTGTGTGTATGTTCGCGTGCGTGTATGTGTCTGTGTCTGTGCAAATGTTAGTGTGTATGTATTGTTCCTGCTTGTGTCTTAGTTTTGTAAGTATAGATAAGCGAGAGCGATTATTGTGTTCAGGTGAGTTATCTTATGTAGGTATGTTTGTGTAAATTTACGTATGGACATACAAACCTTTGTGAGTGTGGGTATGTGCGTATATTTATATCTATCCATCCATCTATCTATCTATATATCTATCTATCTATCTATCTATCTATCTATCTATCTATCTATCTATCTCTGAGATGTGTGCTGACGTGGACAGTAAACCAGCATGCATGAACACCTGCAGCTCTTCTATTAAAAACATAGAACATCATCGCCCAGCCCTAAGCTTACGATTCATGCAAAAGTTCTCACCTGTATGAATATTAGTATTTAATTAGATCTCAATATTATATTTAAACTATAACACAGGTATATTTGCGTTTCTTTGTACATTTGTTTCTATACATTCCTACATACACATACACATACGGACAAACACACACATATACACATACACAAACACACACACACACCCACACACACAGGTTGCCTGAACGTGTGCGCCAAATGGGAAAAAGGATCCCTTTTTCATGGGGAAACTTTTTATAATTATTTCCACTTAAAATGACTAAAAATATATATAGTTATTGTTAGTCTCACGCACAATAAAATTTACAATCTCATTAACGAAACTTTTCGTAAAATATTCACTTTCCTTTGATGATGACTGTAAACATGTAACTTTTATAAACATCCGTTGATGTTCTCCAATGAAATACCAATTGAAGATGAAGATGTTCGCCAATTTAGGGTTAAAGTCTAAAATATGTAGCGGTTGTTGAAAACACCATTGGTTAATTTAGACATCTATCAGGAACGAGCATCTGAAAAAAAAAATAAGACAGTAATACACGTTTTGATATAATCAAATACCAATTTATATGGAGGCAAAAATATTTTGCTTCTAAACAGTCGCTGAAGATTTCAGTTGCTTTTCTTCACTGAATCTTATCTTGAAAATATTCTCACTCAGACACTGTTTTTAGCAAATGGGTTGCTTTCGCACTATAGAAGATTGATTCCAAAACACATCAATTATTAAATTCGTAAGTTAGTAAGTTAATTGCATACAGGAGAAGGACTGGGTGCAGATAACTGCTAGCGATTTTTGTTGTTAAAATTTCAGATTTTTGTACAAGATTTGTGTGCAATTCAAACATAATCTAATGTTATTTCTATCTTAAAATCGGATAATATTACTAAGTCTTTTGATGGTATTGATCGGTTTGAATCACAATATATTGTTGATATTTTCGCAAATGCCTTGCAGGTGAACTTCTTTGTATAATAGCATTTCAGCATTTTCTATTCCTAATGTGGATATTCAACGGCTTATTAATGTTTCCTTATTTATTTTATATACAAATAGTAAATTATTTTATTCGGTTCTTTTATTGCTTAAGAATCCATAAAACAACAAAACTAAAAAGTTGTAATTAGCGATGTTTCAGATAAATTGAAGTTATACATGCCAAACACACAAACGGACAACATACACGCTGACACACATACACACATATAAACCATTAGATTTATAAACTAGTCTCACCTACAATTTTTAGTTTCATATACAGCTTGTAATGATGAGACTATGCATTGGTATACCTGTATTTACGTGCTTGTAGGATTGTAAATGCATACATATGCACACAAACACACGCACATACACACAAAAACAAACAAATAAGATAAAATCCACACACACAGCTGACCATATCCTGAATAGAAAATTGGTATTCATTTCAAAATAAACCCCTAAATATAATCTATACATTTTCAGTGGAAAAAGATTTGGTCATAAAAAATAACATTTTCTTGACCTCCTCCCCCCACACTGAAATCAAATTAACACTTACAACTGGCCATTTCTGAATAAAAAAGAAGTAAAAAAATGTTGATAAAAATATTATTATTCATTTCAAAAGAATTCTTGTCAATTCTATTGAATTCCTGAAACATGAACCGCCATTTCAGACCTCTATATACACAACATATATGAGAAGAGAGTGTACGATGACATTTCACATTTTCTCTTAAATTTGCACAATATAATAGAACAAGCTGTCTTTAATTTCCAATTTTTTTCTTATCCGCTATTCTTTTTAAATTTCAAATCCTAATATTTGATAAGATGGACATACAAATCGAAATCGGTTATATTTTATAAAAGTTACTCAATGTTTACATATATAAAACAATACTTAAACATACTTCTGTGCTGTTTTCCAACTTTAGTTTTTAAGTATAGGCGCAAGCAGGGCTGTGTGGTAAGAAGCTTGCATCCCAACCACATGATCCCGGGATCAGTCCCACTGCGTGGTAACTTGGGAAAGTGTCTTATAATATAGCTACGGGCCGACCAAAGCCTTGTGAGTGGATTTGGTGGACGGAAACTGAAAGAAGCCCGTTGTATATATATATATATGTGTGTGTGTGTGTGTGTGCGCGCGCGTGTGTGTGTCTGTGTGTGTCCCTGTGTCTGTGTTTGTTCCCCACTACCACTTGACAACCGGAGTTGGTCAGTTTACGTCCCCGTAACTTAGTGGTTGGGCGAAAGTGGTCGATAAAATAAGTTCCATGCTTGAAACAAAAGGTACTGGGGTCGATTCATTCAACTAAACACTTAAGGCGGTGTTGCGGCATGGCTGCACTCTGATGACTGAAACAAGTCAAAGATAAAATATACTTAAAAGATTGTAAACCACAATTCAATTTTTTTCTTAACATTTCAACCGCCAAGTCTTATTTTAAATAACAATTAGAAAAAAAAATTCAAATTTTGGTGATGTGTATTTTTATTTTTCATAAATCCATTAATTTAATATATTTTATTTTATCATTCCACTCACATCATACCACTAATTTGCTAACCATTAAATATATTACAAGGATCTAAAGTGTCTTTATCCTCCTCCTCCTCTTCCTCCTTCCTCCTCCTCATCATCATCATCAACATCATCATCATCATCATCATAATCATCATCATCATCATTATCGTCATCGTCGTTGTTGTCGTCTTCGTCGTCATCGTCGTTTTCGTTACCTCGGCGTCAGCATCCTGATCATCAGTCACCTTAACAATTACTAATTCTCTATAACATCCATGTCCACCTACAGCAGTGACCTCCTCCTACTATGATTCTTCTACACATGCTAATCCGCATCGAGGTCATGTTCACCCTACTGACTGAATTATATTCACTCACAAATACACTTTATATTCTGGCATGCTGAAAGTTTCCTCTGTCTCTTCTACAACTATTTTAAGTAGTTGAATAGATACCTCAGCTTAAACACTCCTCACTCAATCGTTGCCTTTCCTCGAATTTCCCTCTTTGTCTCCCCAAATTTCGCCGTAATTGGAGGAATCCGTCCTTCATTGGTAGCACGTCGAATCTCCGCAATTTCGTTGATGCTCATGTCTTTTGCGCAGGGTTTCATTGTAATTTACCCTTCAGATTGAGCAAGTAAAGAAAAAAAAATTAATAAACGCGTAAATATTATCTCTCTGAATGGTTTTTCTCAGACTGTGGTTGAATATGGAATCGTTTTACGTTTTGACCAATATTTTTGTGACAGAAGTGCGTTATAGACAGTATTTTTCATTAATGAATCTAATATGTTAAAAGTATTGAAACATATTCCTTTAGTCAGATGATTTTCCTTTATCATACCGTAATGTGAACTCCTTGCATTTTCTGTTGGTATGGAAGGCAAAGCCTACTCTAATTTAAAAACGCATTAAAATAATTATTTTGAGAGAGCAAAGGTTATAAAATATTCTGACTAGTTTATGAATATTCTGGCAGTCCATTATTTCCCAGCTAATTAGTAAAGTTTAAAAAGAAAACGAACCATCGTTCCAAAATCCTGGAACTTTTTAAAATAACAAAAAAAAGCGATCATTCTCTAATCTCCAAATCTATTTTATTCATTAATTACAACATTTCTCATAGTTCAAATCAATAACAACGCAGTTTCAATAAATATAATAATAAAAATCATTTAATTTAGCTCATATAAAGAAAGAAATTGGAATTTTAATTAGAAAAGACAAATACAAATGTATTTTGCCATAACTATTGAATACAGTGCTTATGCAGTTTTGATTGAAATTAATGTTGAAAGCACGAGAGATAGAAAAATCCAGAGATCTTTGCAAATAATAGGTACTCGGTCCTTGGAATGTTTATCAGTATTCTTCTGCTCAAAAAGAGTAGTTTATCGATACAAGATCAATAGTTCCTTTTTAGTAAGTAGGGAAAATATAATTAGAAATTTCTGTTGCTAAGACATAAATGTTTATAACTGATTTTTAAATTGGGGAATTAAAATTTAGTTTGTTTGGTTGTATATATTGTTAAGTTATCCGGAGGAGAGTTGCATAATCATGAAAGGGGAATATTGTTAAACTACTGATACCTTACGTTGACGGTCTCCTTCCTCGGCTTTCTAAGTTTTAGTTTAGAATAATTAAATACTACTATTACAGCTTTTTTTAATGTTATAATGATAAAACTATGGAAAAATAACTCGCACACATACATACTCAGTCGCACATATATGAACACAAACATGCGTATACATACCAATCATAAACTCAGACAAACGGGTTGCCATTGTTTTATGAAAAAAATAATAATGTGACCTCATACGTATACTTCCAATAGCGTATGACTTTATATCGCCCCACACCTTCTAACATGCTCCTAAAGAATGTCACTTTATATCCACACACACACACACACACACACAAACACAAAAACACATAAATATAGATATATATATATATATATATATATATATATATACACACACGCTAAGAGTTGTTCCTGTAGTACTGAGTATATGAGATATCAATATCATACATGTCAATACAAAATTAGATTTCTTCAAATATATCGTAACTGCAACGGATGAAGAGCCAGAAAGTACCTAGAAAATATCCAACAAATTATATGTAAATACAATAATGTTCAATTACATATCCACATTCCAACAAGTAGCAACACGGGTCTTCCTTGATATTTCTTTATGATGAGACTCTGACAAAGCTAAGTAAAGGAAAATGCAAAACGAGGAGACGTAGAATACACAGAGCTCAATAAAGGTTTTTAATTTAACTCATATATTAGAGGCAATGGCCTTGGGTAAACATTTCTATGCAATATCATGATAGAAAATGTATGTATAAGCATTTAATTAAAACTAAGATGTATATATACGTGTAAGAGACGCTAAAAATGGCGATAATTAAATGAAACTCAGCAGGCAGGCTAAAGATGTTCGTTATCACAAATCTAACCAAATGCATCACAGTCATAAAGCCCACCATAAACGGACGTGAACATTACTTAACAATAAACCCTTTGTAGAAATGCCATACCAGTAATCTGCACGCTGTTTCTCTTAAAACAGAACTAAACTATCAAGGAATATGTTACAGATAATACAGGAAGACTTCGAAAATGCAAAAGACATCCATACACATATTCTATTATCTACCTCAGCAATATTTTGCCTCTATTCTATGTTTATCATGTTATGCACAACATGCATAACAATACTGTTTGAAAAACACATTTAACCGCTCCAGGAAACTACAAATCAGTTATCCAAACCTAAATATTCTCTTTATTATGTTTAATTTCCCGAATTCAGTACACAAAGCATAAGCCCTCTCACACTTATACTTTTTCATGCCTTTGTAAAACATCACGTTCACATCCTCTCACCCTTTTCGGCACACGACTATACAAGATAGAGTAACTTCACATCGATAATACTACATCATTAACGTAAGACCTGCTAATCATATCGTCTGTCTTCTTACAAAAGACATTAATCGCATGTAAACATATATCCCAAATTAATAATACCAGCATACTTTAAGGTTGCATCATGTCTACAACAACGAATACAATACACATACGAAACAGAGTTACTGAACCAAAAATATGTACATATTTGAGTTCTCTCATGTATTACATTCGCTCAAATCAAGGAAATAAGATTCCAACATTATTACATCCTTTGTGGAAAATAGCAGCACTGTTTAAGGGCCTAGTTTCTCTACATTACACCACAATAAACTATCGCGAACTTAAATCGTTGCAAATCACATCTACTACAAATGAAGCAAACAAGGTTAAATGTGAAGCCCGCCTTTAGATGGAAACGTAATAATTCGTAACGCTTACAGGCTCTGAAACTACATAAATAGCCACCGATATATATCCAGATACATATAAAATACACCAGCGCAATAAAACGTGAATATCATAATAATTTGTCTCAAATACATATAACAAATCATACACAGAAATATCGGCATTGTCAAGACTTCTTCACGCCAAATAACGTATTGATGTGAATTGTACATCACCAATAATAATGGAAAAGAAGCTGTCCACTTTTGTACAGTTGGTAAGGCTGGAGCTTTATTTCTAATTGTAACAACAATGTCAGCTTGAATGTTCAACATGGGGCTAAACCCTTTCATTGCAAGTACTTGATAATACCACAATGCCAAATTTTGTCCATTATCAAAATAAGTCGCTACATTCGAAGTTTTCTTTTGAACAGTCAAACATCGGTTTACCTGGAAGGGAATAATGCAGTTATTAATAAGAAGGTTTGAAATTAATACATGCGAGATTTCACAGCCCTAGCATCACCATTTCATAGTTAGCCTATCGACGTTTCAGCCTACCTTCATACAATGAAGATTCTGAAGGTGAAAGATGTATAATTCGCATGTAAGACTTGATACTAATTGAATGCACGTGTGAAATAATCCGTTTACTTACGTTAAAAATAAAACTGAAATGATTTTGTTTTTGTTCATCTTACAATCTATACATTATTGTTTTCATTCAAATGTTATTAAATTCAATTATATATTACATGAGAGAAAATTAAAATCATTGGATTTATGCCTTTCTCTCAGACCGATTACCTTCTGGTTGAAACGACTACTTATGGTCTCCAAGTAATTTATTGCGCTCTCTATACCGCCTATCACAATCTCCACAGTAATACTAAGTAATTTGTGCGCCTGGGTATTCTAAAAGCCATACACCAAACAATTTCCTTCATTGTATTATACTTTACGGCATACTTTTTATATATATATATATATATATATATATTTATATATATAGCACAGAGGTTTAGATGCGAGCACATGTAAGCATGTATACAGTTCAATAGCTTTTCAAGTGGTTTTATTTTGTATTAATATAATTTTGGTTTCTTTCATAGTTTTTTTTTTCCATTTCTGCTTTCTTTATATACAATTACATACTCACAGTTATTTCTTCTGAACGTCATGTTAGCTAAATCCGTATATCCGTGATCCATTATTCGCATTTTTCAATAAACATTGCTGTTTTATTGACAGTAGAGTTTCGGAGGCATTGAATTAAAGTCGTAGTGAAAATTCTCGTGCACTCGTGGAATTTAACTCAATTCTATTTTACGAGAAATAATAAAATACGATTGCATTGAACATTAAAACTACCATCTTCAAACTTCTTTTAAACTCTGTAGTTAATAATGATAGCATCGAAATTAAAACAGTTGAGGAAAAAATATCGTAATAAAATATTTTACCAAGAACAACTATAATAAAATTGTTCAACAGCATAAATACAGGAAACATGAATGGCTTTTCCCTGCGAATTGCAACACAAAGGAATTCATCCATTACTGATAAAACTGTTAAAGTGACATTCCGTTCGAAAAGTGTTCGGGAACTGATCTTCATGTTTCAATAAACAACTTTGTAGAAATAAGAAAGGACGGGGAGTGCTGGGGTTGTAGAAAATTGAATATAGAAACAACGATGCAAAACAGTAATTATTATGAGCTTGCAGTTTATATTTATTTTACCAGAATCTTTTTTTTTTTAATTAGGTATTTATATTTTTATATCTTTAATAATTTTGTTTGCAGATTTTGATTCAGAAACCTTTTATATCAGTGTTCACGTCAGCGCAACCGTTTGAAATAAAACATTTTATAGACTGCTATCACATAAGCAGAATCCGCATGACATGGATTGGTGAAAAGAAATGTTGATTTGATTTAAATTGAAAAAAGAAAAGAAGGTAAGATGTTACATTTAATCATCTTGTTTGTTGCACCATCTACGAATTCTATGAAGAGTTTCCAGCGATAAATATAATTACTTAGGATTTACTTCAACATTTGTTGCAGAGAAAATCAAATAATTAATAAGATTTTCATAAGTTCGTGCTGAGAAATTCCAAAACGATATTTCTTTACTCATCACAATTTTGAAATATTTCTTTAATTGATTTCTTTTCTGTTCTGCAATATGAATTTAATCTGATATTGAAGTTATATTTATAGTTGTCGCAAATAAATATATTTCAGTAATTAGAATCACTGGTGTTAAACATGCAAGGATATGTGAGACAAATATAATAAATTAACTTCGATATACACGTGCGTGTATGTATAGGATATAGATGGAAAATGTGTTCCCTGTGTATTAACTATATTTGATTAACATATAACTGTGTGTGTAAATATGTGTATGTGTGTGTGCGTTTCTGTTCATGAGTGTGTGAAAGAATGAGTGCGTGTGTGTATGTGCAAACATAATCATAACGCTAGTATTCTACATATCTATACATATCAGGTTGTCCAGAAAGATTTTAGCTGTTTTTTAAAGCGCAATAAAAGATAAGGAAATTTAAACATACTATCATCTTTATTCATTAAAGTAATTTCCATTATTTTCTATCACCTTAATCAACCTAGCAGGCGATTTAAATATTCCATCGGCATAAAATGCAGCTGCATTTGAGGAAAACAACTAATCTAAGTAGGTTTTGACACCATGTAAATCATTAAATGATTTTATTTTTAGAGAATTCTGCAGGGACAAAAACAAGTGTTAGTCAGATGGTGCAATGTCAGAGGTGTTTGGTGGATAGCGCAAGAGATCCCACCCAAGTTAATGCAACTTTGTGCGGGAAGCTGAAGACAGATGTGGTCGGGTATTGTCCTGGTGGACAACAATCCCTTCCCTGTTGTAGAGCGCTAGCCTCAATTCCTTGATCTTCTGATTCAAATTTGCTAGCTGGCGCCAGTACAAGTCGGAATCCCACTACACACAAAACATGAATGAATAGTCTCCTAGAGAAGCTGTTTTGGAGGATCCTCACGTAAACCTCAGGATATTTTTTTTCACTTTATTATCGTACACAATACATTCTTCATCTCCAGTTACCAGTTGTTTTAGGAAAGGCTTATTTTCATTGCGTTTCAAAAGCATACCACTGATGGAATATCGCTCCATGCAGTTTTGTTCAGACACATTGTGAAGCACCCAAACATCATACCGAGATACATACCCAATTTTCACTATGTATTCGTGACGATACTTTTGAAACATTCCAACTAATTTGCAAGTCCTCTAGTCGTAATCTTTTCTTCAATAAGTCGTAAGGTTTTCTTCAATAGCTAATGTTCAAGATATCGTTATCCATGTTTGTGGGTCTTCCACAGCGGCTGTTATCTTCCAAGCTGAACTGACTGCGTCTAAACTTTGAAAACAATCGTTGATAGATTGATTCACCTAAATCATCTTTACCATAAACTCCACAAATGATTTTACTCGTTACCCCAGCATGTTCAACTATGAAGAAGAAATGCATTACGTGACGAACATACAACTTTTCGTTATCCATTTCAAAGGCAATTAGGGCTGAAAGGGGTAATATATATGCTGATTCTTAACGTGGAACCTAGCAAATAGGTTTCAATAAAGCAGGCAATTCCGAAATATGAGTCATATTAAGATTAGGATTATTGCCTGAAGGGCTTAAAGACACATATCCTGAAATTGCTCAGAACATCCGGACAACCTGATGTATCTATATCTATCTATTCTTATATATATATAAGAAACAAGTTTCAAAGAAAGAAGACTACACGTGGTATATATAGGGGAAAAGTAAAAAGAAACGAAGAAAATGCAGACTATGTGTAAAAGTAATGGGTTTTTATAAAACAAAAACACATGGATATATACATGCAAATAAAAAAAATCATTATTAAAAATCATACCGGTTTATTATGACATTATATAATGTCATACCGGTTTCGCATAGCTTGTCACCGATTTTGGATTAACACCAATTTACTTTTATACATAGTGTGCGTTTTTTGTTTCGTTTCACCTTTCACCTATACGTATATATAAATACGTACATATATATATATATGTGTGTGTGTGTGTGTGTGCGTGTGTGTGTGTGTGTGTGTGTGTGTGTGTGTGTGTGTGTGTG
>JAOPUL010003388.1:48304442-48316591 GCA_027564515.1 Octopus rubescens | reverse complement strand
ACACACACACACACACACACACACACACACACACACACACACACACACACACACACACACACACACAAACACATAATCCCCACGCGTGCCGCACATGTGGAGATGAAAGAAATAGTGCGTGTATTTATTGGCAAAATGACCATCCTCAAATATAACAATATCTGTTTCGACACATGATTTCACATCAAGAATATTGCCAAAAATATATATAAACGTAACGTGAGCCTCAGTATAGCTAGCAACACGTTGAAGAACACTATATTCTGTTGTTTAAACCATAACAACTCGGAAATTTCACTATATAAAGCAAGGTGTCTCTTCCAAAATATACACCAACAAGATTACCGACAGAATGGAAAGGCCGCAACTGACTGGAGGGCAGGCTGAAAGACGGAAGCGAACGCTGATAGTAAGCATAAAGAAGAAAATTTAGATATAGTTAAGCATACAAGAAAAATCTACGAGAAATAGAATGCATTACCACACCAACAGAAAGTACTTATATCAGACGTAAATGCGATACACACTTTAATTTTTTTTAATTGCATGGCTGAAACATAAGCAACGTATCAAAATGAAGGAGGAAGAAAAAGGAAAATAACTGGAGAAGATCGATGAGATATATATGGTCGATGTCCCACAAACAACCGAATTTAGCAGGGACAACAAAGTGAACATTTATGTATGGAGAAACAACAATCGACACGAAGCACAATCCATGTTCCAACTACCATCAAAGTTTTCAGTGTACAAAAAGGTAAATATATTACGATCCTTGTTTGAAATTTCAAAAAAAAAAGCATTCACGAAAATTGGATGGAATCTGAACATAACAATAACAACAACACAAGCTAATATCAACGACCGTAACAGCACGAATAACAACATTGATAATAACTCAGAATACGTTGGGAACAACAACACGGATGATAATACCACGAACAACACCAACAACTATTTCAGCAGCTGTAGTAATAATAGGGCTGATGAAAATCGAACACCCGAACACAGAATGATACCGGCACAATGACAGAGTAATGGTCAAGCAGAGCAGTAGAGAAATGTGGGTGAAGGAAGGATAAACAACGAAGGATTAACAGCGAAGTCGAATAGCTCAAAGACCTAAGACCCTAGCATTAGCAACGTGTACCACAATAGCGACAACATCACCATTAGTGGAAACAATAATAACAACAATAATAAGAGTAACAATAACAACATCCACATCTACAATAATAGCAAAATTATTAGCACGCCGAGCAAAATGCTTAGCAGCATTTCGTCTGTCTTTACGATGAGTTCAAATGCAGCTGGGGTCGACTTTGCCATTTATCAATTCGACCTTCTTTCCACACATTCTGCAGAAGTTCGTTGCACTTCTTTGGTATATATCCCTTTTCACTGAGTTCAATGCCTAACGTTTGGTTAGGGTGGAGGGCACCATGCATTGTCATCGTCTTTCGTGTAGTGCGATCGAGTTAGTCACTCTCCGCTCGTGTCCATTTCAGGGTGGATGCACTATAGTGAATTACAGCAGAAAACCATTTGTTGATGACAGTCACAATGTTCCTTGCATCGAGTTTTCACTCCAAGAGAACTTTGAGGCGCTTCAAATTTGCAGCGGTGACCTTGTCTTTCATTTCTCAGTGCAAGATATTGTCCAGCTCCAGGAACCCAAGGTATCTGTACCAACTATCATCTAGGTTTCCCATTCACACTTCGTTTGGTAATTCTATGCCCCTAAAATTTGCTTTTTTTCCTATTTCAAAATGAACAACGTACAATTTGAGATCCCGAATTCAGTTCCTATATCCTTGCTGCACGTCTGTACACTCTGAACCAGACTCTCTTTCAATCTTTGTTTTTGCGAACAGTTTTAAATCATCCATGACGAAAAGGTGGTTGCGATGAGGTCCATTCGTCCTCAGCTCGAAGTGCGCGGTTGCGTAGAACTACAGAAAGTGAGATCAAGGCTATAACAAATAGCAAAGGTGAACAAGAATTTCCTTGGAAGATACCTCTTTAAATTGTTACCTATTGTTATTATTATTATGTTTATGAATTTTTCTTCTTTCAATGTTGATTCCATTCCTTGCCGAATGTCTTCCCGATTCCTGGGGCAAAGCAAAAAATTCATTGTATACATTGGTAGGCCATTAAACTAAACACACTAGTTTGTTCAAATTTAGGGTAAAATGAAGTTATGTGGAAAAAAGAAAACGAAATTAGAGGAAAATAAAATAAAATAAAAATACATGGTAGTAATAGTTCTCACATCGATAATGCACTTCTCAATAGCTGTCAGGTACAAGTTAAGACAATCTTTTGCACTTCTTGCGGGGATGGTAAGCCAAGGATCATTCTCAAATAAGTCTCAGTTCCTTTATTGATCATCCCTAGTACTCCTACGATCACTGGTATTGTAACCGCCTTGAAACGCCACATTTTCTCAATTTCAATGAGAAAGACTATATATTTTCTGAGCTTGTCAAATTCTTTTGCCGTAATATTATGATGACAGGGAATGCTCATGTCGACCAATAAACAAACTTTATTGTTTTGGTCTTTCACAACAATATCCGGTTTATTGGCTTTGATGGTTCGGTGTGTATGTACTAGAAAGTCCCACATAATCGTTACATATTTTCCCTCAGTTACAGCCTCAGTGTGGTGATTATAGCACTTGTCGGGAGTTTTGATTTTATGATGCCGACATATTAGACTGTAGACATTGCCCAACTTTGTCATTTCTTGATTTATACTACACTGGTGCCAAGAATTTACATCCAGAGATACGGTGGTCCACTGTTTCAATCATATCATTGCAGAATCGGTATTTTGGATCTGCTCCATTTTTCATTACGTTGGCTTGGTAGTTCAGTGTCAATACGCTTTGATCTTGAGCAGCTAGGATGAAACCTTCACTCTCTGCCTTTGACCCTGAGTTCCGTAGCCACTGATGGGTGTGCTTCTGGTCAACATCAGCTTGTTTGCTACGGGCCACATGTTTGCCATGCAGACGTGTCTCCTCCCACCTATCAGCAAATTGCTCGTGCGCTTTTTTCTTTGTCATTAATTTCACCTTCTTGCAACTACAGTTGCCGCACTTAACCTCAGTTTGTTCAGCTTGAGTATCCTGCATGAGATCAATATCGATTTCTTGGGGGGGGGCGTTATGATAGAATGAAGCGTCTTTCATCTCTCGTGATTTTCAGCGATCTTTAGCATCCAATCATTTGTTGTTTCAAGATATTTGTCCAGTCCAATTACGGTGGTTTTGTAAGAGTGTTCAAATTGGATCAAGCCTCGACCTCCTTGAGATCTGAGGAGGTAAAGACAGTCCACGTCTGCCTTTGGGTGGTGCATCCTACTCAGCAGCTTGCGTATTTTTCTGTCAGTTTTCTTTACTTCACTGATATTCCAGTTCAACACATTGTAGCTATAAATAACTGGAACTGTTAAGGAATTTAAGGCTAACACCTTGTTATATGCATTTCGGTCGGAACACTCGAACACTCCTATAACATTGCTTTCTGATATTTGCATGCTGAATACCAGAGCTTTCATTTATTCTTAGATGTTTGTAGGTTTGTCCTTGCTCAAGTCTTTTTATGACTGTCAATATATAACACGACTGAATTTGTGGTCTTCAATTTCCCTTCATCGAAAGTGGCCCTGGAATACTTCTCGGGACCAAACTCCATTCCGATGTCAATACTGAATGCTTTCACAGTTCGTAATAGGCTTTAAGCCCATTATCGTCTTTGCCATAGATTTTTAAGTCATCCATATAAAATAGATGGCTTATTTTCTTCTTGTCAATTTTATACCCATAACCTGTTCTGTTAATTTCACTTGTAAGGGGTATACAGAATATTAGGGGTGAAAGTGAGTCACCCTGAAAAATGCCACAGTTGATATTTATATTGTCTGAAAAAAGGACTCCATTAGAGTGGTATAATTTGAGATTCGTGTTCCACAACGATCTACTATGTTCAGAAACTTTGAAATCACAGGAGAAATTTTGAAAATGTCCAGCGATTTCAATGCGGTATGCTGTCGAAAGCATTGGTATTGGTCAATATCTTCTTTCAATTTGGTTTCCATTTCTTGCCGAGTGTCTTCCCGACGCCTAGGTCAAATATACTCACTCTATACATTCATAAGCCATTAAACAAAACACACTAGTTAGTTTGTTCACGTTTCGGGTGAAATGAAGTTATGTGGGAATCAAATAGTAAAAAATAAAATTAAATTAAGATACATGGGTAGTAATAGTTCTCACACGGACAATGATCTTCTCAATACGTGTGACTTACCAGTTAAGACAATCTTATGCACTTCTTGAACGGATGTTAAGCCAGTGATCATTCTCAAATATTTTTCTGTTCCTTTCTTGATTATTCCTTGTGCTCCTACGATCACTGGTATTTAAACCGCCTCGAGATGCCACATTTTCTCAATTTCAACGAGCAAGTAGTTCCGTCAATAAGCTTTCATCTTTAGCCCTGAGCTCGGTAGCCACTGATGGGGGGTGCTTCTGATCGACAGTAGCTTGTTTGCTACAGGATACATATTTGCCGTGCAGAGGTTCTCTTCCCATCTATCAGCTCATGCGCTTTTCTCGTTGTCATTAGTTTCACCTTTTTTGCAACAACAGTTGCCTCACTTCCTTCAGGTTATTCAGCTTGGGTATCTTGCAAGAGATCAATAGCAACTATTTTGATTTCCTTTATGATGGAATGAAGCTTCTTTCGTATTTCATACATATAAAATAGATGGCTAATTGTTCTTGTTGCCATGTTTACACACTTTCACGGCAATGAAGCCTCTTCCACCCTGATACTCTTTAGGTACAGCCGGTTGGTATCAACTTTCGGATGATGAGCTCCATACATTGTCAACGGATTTCTTTTGTTTCTTTTTTTTTTGTTTTTTTTTTTCAATCTTCTGTATGTCGATTTTGTTCCAGTTTACAATTCCTAATCCACATCTGATTACGGGTACTGCTCTTGTATTTATTGATTCGATGACATTCCTTGCATTCAGCTTTGATTGTAACAATATTCTCACTCATCTTATATACTCCATACTAGTAATTTTTCTCCTTTCTTCATGTTTTATTTCATCTGCTTCCAGTATCCCCAATTACTTGTACCATTGTCCTTTCTCGCTCACTTTCATTATTTACCCAGTTGGTATTTCAAGTCTCTGGCTTCCTTCAAATATTCCTCGTTCCATTTTCAAAATAGCGCACTTTTCTATCTCCAACTCCATACCTACATCATTTAAGAAAATGCGAAAAGTATGTATATGGCTGTCAAGATGTTCTTCATTGTTCGCCATAACAAGGAGATGGCTTATTTGACCATATCCTTTACCCAAATCGTAAGGTATTCTAATTTTTCGCATCATCAAACTGAACGGTATCATGTCCAATGGGGATAGGTAGGTAGGGACAGTACAAGCTCCTGAGGTACCCACTAGAAGAGGACATCGTCTTGCTTGTGGCGGCTGTAATACACGACATAGAAATTAAAACGAGTAATCTGTAAGTCCACAGAATTGGACAGGCATAGGGTTGGAACTACTAATCTTCACGGGCTAAAAAAGCATGGAAGCCATCCTGACTTGATCAACCTTGCAAATGGCTTGTAAACCTACTTAGCTTTTGAGTGAAGAAGGTGGAGATGCCATATATGTGGTGATGCAAAGCAATTAATAGGTTTCTGCCCACTGCCAAGAGAAAACAAAAAGCATATACACTCTGCTGTCGATACCTTCACCACCACAGCAAATTCATCATTAGTAGTAGCATTAGCTGCGAAAACAACTCCTGCAGCAGCAGCAGCAGCAGCAACAGCAGTGGTTTAAAAACATAGCAACAGAACCAACTAGAACAACAACAGAAGTACGCTCAATAACATCAGCAGCAAATACCGACGCCATAAACAAGGAAAAAGTATCACCTACACCAACACAATCCTAAAAGGCCTCACCAACACCAATAAACATAGCAATACGGGACTGCGCAGACTTATCCCTCCCACCTGCTCCAAATTAATCTTCGACTACGAAAACTGGTCTTAAGAGAAAATCGTTTTAAATAATCCCTTCAATGTATAATTATGGAATTCAAAAAGGGAAAAGTTTTAAAACTGAAAAGCGTTGCACCAGATTAAAAAAGAAAAGATTAGAGGAGGAGACATAAATCGGTAAACAATCATATACACATCCCAGTAATATAACAATGACAAACATCTTCAACACTAGAAATACCACCAAAACTCAAACACCACAATAAACGAAAACAAATGTCAATCCATAACAACATGAAAAGTTTTACAAAAGCATCATCATCAAATATACGGCCATTGACGAAAACAACAAAGATTTTATTAAACATATCAATACACAGACATTACTGAAAATGAATACTTTGTACAACCACATGACACTCCTACTTCAATGAATATCACAAGGCCAACGCAAGAAACCTACAACAGACACGAAAATACGTATCCCAAAGAAATGGCTTATTTTCCAGGAACCATACACAAAACAATCGATAAAGAAATACTTGTGAAGACACCCACAGATAGCTAGAGGGACGAATACCTATCACTTCACAGAAATATATTTTAAGTGTTTCTCTTTGTTCTCCTCTTGCTAAACATCTTCATAATCGTAACAGGCAGTGTGGATACACAGGGAAAGGAGTCACATTGGTAGGAGCGCCACCTACTCAGTGACCTCAGGTCATTAGAAATAGATGTCATGGCTCTAAGCAAGACCAGGAATTGTGTGAATCTAGCCTATAGAAGATGGAAGTGCAAAGACCTCGCAAATCTGCTCAGATGCTTCGAACAATCTAACAGGGATCGACCGGATTACCCGAATGCGTCAAAGTGGATATCAAGTGGACTGCATCGAATCATCTAGATCGAATGTAAATATATACTCTGTAGGTTAAGAGACACGTATAGCACAGTTTGACCACAATTCAAAATTGTCAGCTACACAGACCACAAATTTATGAACTGTACGGTCAACCTAGATAGACTTTGTAAGTAGCAACCCAATTACTTTAAGGTGATGTCTCGCTCCGGCATGCCAAGCTTACAGAGTTCTGATTAGTGAATTATTTAATTGAGCGTTGACAGTGGCATTCGTCAACCACAAATGTTGCTTCGCTCTGAAAATGGCAATTTGAGTAGAAACGATTATGTGTAGTGAGGTCATAGCGAGAGAGAAATATGGATTAGAGGGAAAATCAGAAACTTAGAAGAGGTGCTTATGTAAGGCTTCACACAGAGGCATTTCTGACGAGATCGGCTCATGCCCAATCATTCAATTCGAAGAACGAAGGCTGAACTGCTAGTACTAATGGTTGAGCTCTAAGACTTGAAATTTATCATTAATGAATTATTGATAAAACTGTAGCGTGTTCATTACATGGACAAACTTTTACTAAATTTTCCACAAACTACTCCAGTGTATCATTGCTTTGGTGATGACAACATATTTACTATCCAATCAATTGTTTTTAATGAATTACTGAGTCTCAAATATGAAGAGAGTTAAAAGAGTGATCGCTTTTCAAAAGATATTATGGAATCACAACAACCGATTCGACCCATCATACATCAAATCTTTACTGGTGGAATGCTGTACAACTGGTCGCTGCGCATCCCTCGGTGCAGATGTGTCTCTTCAGGTGATTTTACAAACGGTGTCTCATTAAGTAAACATTGTTTCGCTTCATTTTGCTACAGCATGCTCTCATGGACGGTTTCAAAATCACATGAAGAGACACATCTGCACCGAGAGATGCGCAGCAACCAGTTGTACATCATCCTAGCAGTAAGGAATCGATGCACGATGGGTCGAAACGGACGTGATTAATAAAGACTCTTATACTACATCTTCCGTCTCTTTCATTTATTGTATATATATATATATATAGACACACAGACACACGCACATATATATATATAATCGTAATATCAGTGCCAAGCATTGTTAAGCGTAAGCAAACTTTAGGTTAATTAAAATATGTTTGTAACATATTTCAACTGCTATACAGAGAGAGTAGAGAGAGAGACCACCATGGTCAATCGCTAATCTAACGGTATTTTTATTCTCTTTGCTTTTTTCCTAATTTTCCCTAATTTATCTCTGTTGAAGAGCGAACGGCTCCAATCGTAAGTGACTCTTTCTTTTTTCCTATTCCTGAACGTCAGACTAATACACCTACTTGTTACACCTGTATTCGTCTTCTTTGTTTTTATTTTCTGTAAATTTCATCTATATATGTGTGTGTGTGTGTGTGTGTATATATGTGTGTGTGTGTGCGTTGTTTACGTGTGTGTGTGTATATGTATGCATATATATTAATATAGTAGAGTGCAAGCTAATTCCCGATTACTATCTCCTAATATACTATTAAAATAAAATCGCACGCGTCTTAAAGTGCAGCATTTGCAATCATTAATTATCATTATATGTAATTCACTTGATATCATTACGAAAAATTATTTAGCTGCAGTCATAGAAGTCGATATTTGACGAAACCTTTCAGAAATAGATGTTATCCCTGAAGACCGTTAACTGTATATGGAAACCTGTGTCACAAAACACATCCTTCCGTTAATGCCTGGGCTTTACGTTCTTTATTATAAATGTACATAAGTAGAGGTTTGAATATTTGTAATAAGATTATATGTATTTAAAGCAGTGAAAAATAGAGATGATATGTGTGGAGGGAAATTTACAATTCTGGAACACCATACATGACCAAAACAATCGTTCCGTTATTTTCTAAATGTTTCACATCACCTTTAACATTTTGTTTTGCAGACTATTTCAAAAGCATATAATAATATATAATATGGGTAATGGCACTACTTTAGTTATATATTTATTCAATCAATAATTTGGTATATTTATTTCCTAATTCAATATTGTAAATTGCTAGATACAGTAATAGGAACCAATTTTCAATTTAAAGTTATTTCTTAATAAAGAAGTTAATTACTTTATTCAATAACTGATTAATTTACTATTTTCGTGAGATTAAATATTATTCTCCACCAGAGGATAAAAAGTAATATTCCAAATAAAAGTACAGCAATTAAGGTAATAAACACTTCGGAAATGAAATTTAGACCTTCTTTAATTTTTGTATTACTCTTCTTCATTAATTTATTATATTGCTGTGTTCTTAATTTGAAAAAAAAAAACATTAAAGAGAACATTTTGTGTTTGAAATACCTTTTACTTTCATGTAGCTCAAATACGTTTGGTTATTCATGTGCCTCTCATTTTGTTTTTAATTATGCGATCAAATCCGAAAAATGAAGAGAATATGGTTGATTTTTAAGAGATGAAATGAAAACAAAATTGCTAAAATCAAAAGCTTTAAATATCACCAGCCCATTCCTTCCGTTCATCAGGACCCACACGGACATAATTATAGTTGTGTAAGGCTATAAATGAAGAAACAAACAGCATCAGAGTTACTGAAACCATTATACCGATTGAACGGTGCTGCTACCCTCAATAATGGAAATGGTAATTGCCTCCTACTAATTGTTGCATCAGTAGTTGCTATAACTCTAGGTCAGACTCCACCATAAAACAATCCACAGCAACAGATTTTATGACCATTAATTCGTTAACGTTGCTAACCTGAGTGATTTAATATGGGCAACCTTTCTTTTTGCTTTCATTAATCATAACTGAGTGTTTCTTTTATCAACTAGTAATTTTTCAACCATCTTATATTAGTTTTGTCAAATTCCATTCATAGACGTCCTCTTCAAATTTGTGAATTGCGTCAATAAAACCCAATTAAAACGTATTCAAGCGAAACGTATCAGAGTTTAAATGTCAGTAGAAAACGCATGAAGTTCAATTAGCCAACCATAATTACAAGTATGGTAAATGTTGTCATTAGGAAATATTGTAGTCATTACAAATACAAATGTTGCAAGGCACAAGCTGTAAAAAATCAATTCCCTACAACCAGTATAATGATAAAAGAATCAGATAAAGATAGGTTATAAAATACATTTTATTTTATATTGCTAGACTTAGAAATGGTAAATATAAACTCCAGTGACGATGCGTGAAATGTAACACTAAAACATACGTGTTGTTATTATATCTAGATTTCCTATAATTTAGATACTAATTAGGGAAAAAATGACAATTTAATTAATATAAGGAGAAATATTCAAATTTATAAAATGACACGTTCCTTACGAACATAATTGTTACAAGTTTATTTCGTTTCCGTTCCACAGTTTGAATTATCGTTATAAAATGTATTGACCGCAAAGTCACTTAATGTGGAGGGCGGGGGTGAGAGCACTTGACTCAAATACGTGGCAGACTATATTGACTCTCGTAGATTACAATTAAAGTTGATCTTGGGACTAAATTGTCTTTTCTTTTTAATTGCGGTACGTTCTAAAGAAAAACAAATAACAATGAATTGAAAGTTAACAAGACGTTCACTTATGCACGTACACATTTATATACATATAGACACACATATACATACACACTCAACAATGTGGTATTTCCAATATGCCAGAGTTCAATTTTGGTTTTGGCTACTGAAAATTTAACTCGTATAGATAAAATGGATGAATACACATTTACATAAAAATTTAGATGGGGTAGAGTATAAGAAGTTGGTACAATATGAGAATATATAAATAATTTGTAAATTACACGAAATATTTACATATAATAATTTTATAAATATATAAAATGCATTCACATCCAACAGTTTAAATGGAACGTAAATGACGGTATCAGGTGTCTTCTGGATTTCATTTCTTACAAATGACTTCTCAAAATGAAGTTGTTTCTAATAACCAAAGGGAATGTAGAAACGGTACACTCATTATTGATGCCTATTGATAGTGCTTGTCAGTGAAGCGTAGATTCTGTGGTGATCTATAAATATAATATATTATTCATTAGATTCAACATGAATCCCTTTCCTAATTCACCGTTCTTTCTTCCTTTTTATTCCCGTTTTCCATCCATTTAAATAACGGCGTTAAAATAAGATGTCAATAATCTAATTTTATTAATGAACAAATCTTAAAGACCTACACTAATGAGAGAGTTGCTATATCTTGTACAAAGACGAGAAAACATATAGGAAGAAACTCGCAGTGCATATGCAGATGGTACAATGAGGATTGACCATTTGATTAAGGCTAAAATGAGTAACAGTTATCCATGTCAAGTTATATGCTTTCAAACATATATATCTTGCCCTAGATTGGGATTTGAATGTGCGATGTGCCCTAGATCAGGATTTGAATGTGCGATGTGAAAATACAGTCACATATTAACGACTGCTGTGAGCATGAGATTTGTGATTCTAAGCAAATATGTGTAGTCCTTCAGTAGTTGTTTAAAGAAATGATTGATATTTAAGACTAGAGAACTATGGCATAAACAATCCTAGCGTGTGAGTAGATGCAGCGCAGAAAACCTCTCTAGAGGTTTCAACAAATATTATCCGATTAATCGTCGGTAAATTATAACAAGAGATATGAGAAGCAGAAAAATACTTTACGTATAGATGGGTCAGAATTATGCTTTTTATACTAAACCAGGATTTCTGGTTCAATAAGAAGCCTAATTAAACCAGTTACAACATCAATACCGTTTAATAGTTGAATACTAATAGTAAAAACAACAACGATAATAAGAATAGAACTTTTCTTTATATAGTGGTCGTGTTTTTAACAGCGATGCAATTGATTTGGCTTGAGTATGAATTATATTTCCAAAGTATTCTCCAACTTCAGATTAATGATGCGTATATGTATAAGTACATATTATTTTTGTATCCAATTATTTATTTTTCCTGAAAAAGTTTTCTCATACTTAAATGAAGCAAAGACAAATATTATTGTAACCTGGCAATTCCTTTTGTAAATTACAGTTCATTTCTTTCGAGACGGCGTTAATCTCTTTGAATAGGAAATTCAGTGTAATCTTTCTGGTCAATAAATTCCTTATATTAATGCCAATGTGATCTTTTAACACATTGACTCGCTATGCTTCGCACACAGTGTATAAACAGAGATATGCATATCCATGTATATATATGTACATAG
>JAOPUL010003388.1:48102678-48115227 GCA_027564515.1 Octopus rubescens | reverse complement strand
AAACTGAAACGAAATAAAAATAATACTTATGATGTTGATGGCTATACTAATGGCAATAATAATGAAAATAATAAGATGGTGATGATAATAGATTAGAAAAATAACATTTAATTTTGTTAATAAGTTATTGATGATGATAGCATATTTTATCTTCGACTTTTGTTTCACCTTCCTCTTTCATTGTTTTCTATATTTTAATTTAGTTTTTATGGTTTGTTGATTCTTAAAAAAATATATTTTCCACCTGCAGAAATGAAAATATTCTACTTTGATAAATATATTAACCTGAATATCTTTGGATTCTTTATTTTATTGATATTTCTTTTCAGTTATTGCTGATTTTATTTCATGACTTGTATTTGTTTAATTACAGTGAAACTAACTGCATTAAGAAAAAAATACATCACAATGCGACAGAAATGACCACAATTTACGATTCCATCAGGCGATTAAGTGAAATAATGTTTCTAAAATTAGTTGATGCCATCCGTTTATGAGTAATTCTGTGTTCAATGCCAGAAGATAAGAACGCTATTCTATAACATTTTATATTTGAGAAAATTTTTGTTCATGCATACAATCTCTTTGCGTTTCAAAATATTTTTGTGTTATTTTTAATTTTTCGAATTGTGGCGGTGATGGTGATGATGATAATGATCATCATCATCATCATCATCATCATCATCATCATCATCATCATCATCATCATCATCATCAAAATCTGTGGTGTTGGTTATGATTGTGTTGGTATTATTCTTGGTGATAATGCTGCTAGTGTATATGTTTGGTAATGGTATTTGTTCTAAAGACGATGGAGAAATACATTTATATAATTATTTCTTCATTATATTTTTTTTACCATCCAATCAGACGTACTTTGTTATTGAAAGCGATCTAATGAGTTTTAGTGACAATGGTATTGTTTATTTTGCTTTTTTGTTGTTGTTGGTTGATGGTTTGGGGGTTTTATGGTGTTTGGATTATAATAGTATTAACAAAAGAGATAATTAGAAAGAATTATAAAGTTTTATCAGATTTGCATAACACATGTTTTAGCAAAACAAAGTTATGATCTATTGATTTGGCTAACATGTCATGCAGAATATTTCTATCACCCGGTTTCCTGAGATGACACCGACTTAAACATGATGCTGATTGTATAAAAGATAGACAAGAGATTATGAAAATAAAACCAGCCAATAATGACATAAGGGGTTGATGAAATTGATACAGAACATCATACAGATATGGTGATTAATCAAAAATAGTGTACTACGGGGGTGTACGAGTCATAGTTCTTTCTAGTATAGGCACAGTAGCTGAAATTTTGGGGGAGGGTGCTAGTATATTACATCGACCTCAGTACACAATTGGTACTTATTTCATCAACCCCTAAAGGATGAAAGGCAAAGTCGACTTCGGAGGAATTTGAACTGAGAACGTAAACATTTTGCCCGGTGTGCTAACGATTCTACCAGCTCGCTGCCTTTAGTACTAAAAATATTATTAGTTTATCAGACACAGTCAAAGGCATTGTAGTTGTCAAGGTTAACTATATCACTTTCACAGCCATTCTAAAAACAGGGAGAGCCTATGAATATATAAAACACGCTGCATCATTTCAAACAGCGATGCAATCGGTCATGGTGATATTTTTTTCATCGTTCACAAAGAATTCTTCTCAGAACTAACTCCTTCTTACCAAGGCTTATTAGTGACCGTGTCTTTTACACCACTCACCTGTATTTCCTTAACCTAGAGAACTTGGGGTAAGGCAAATACTTTCACTCAGTCTTATTTGTAAACCCCATAAAAGCAATGTTACCTTTGTCTCAAAGCTTTGGCAGAAGTAAAAAAAGATCAACACTACAACACCGCAAACACAAAATCAAGAGGACATGCTCAAGACCCCAACGGCCATATCAAAGTCAAGAAAACGAAGGATTTTACTCCAGGTTGCCACATAAAAGCAACTTCTCCTGAACACCATGCTCCCCAAACCAACAACAACCACTATGACTTGGAGAGAGAAGAGCAGGCCAAAAAATGGATCACTGTAACAACGGGGGACAAACGAAAAACGAGAAGGCTATATAGCTCTACTTCAAGAACTCAGCAAAAACAAATACAAAAAGCAACAACAACAACAACAACAACAGTAACAATAACAACAACAACAACAACAACAACGAGAAAACTCAAAAATACGGAAGCAACCAATAACGAAACTGCAAAACCAAAAACAACTCCCACCTGTACGCAAAATATAGCCATCAATTCCACTGTTGTGATCAAAATCATTAGGAATTTGTTGATTTTTGTTAATCAAAATAACAAGTTTGAGACAGAAGGAAGGTTATTCGAGGATTTCATTCTCCAAACCCCGAAGGATAGGTTATTGATTAAACTTTTTCAGACCGTTATAAAACAATCCGGGAAAAAATTCCAGCTAGTGTTGGGATTTAAAAAAAGACAATTGACAAAAGGGCCTTTTAAAAGACATCAGTAGAGAAGGCCGGTTGTTCCGGGCTTCTCGAAAATGTAGCTAAGTGACCTCCTCCTTTTTCTCTCGCCAACTAACATGACGGTTCTGAGAGTGGGGTGTTTGAATGTGCGTGACCTGGGATCAGCTTGGATGCAAGGCAAGGTCACTGACTCAACGATCTGAAGTCGCTTGATTTAGATGTGGCCACCATTAGTGAAACAAGAATTTCCGGAAAGCATGCTCTAAATTTCATTTTCAAAGGTCTAGCGGGAGCGGGTGGTGGTGTAGCAGTGCTATCTAGATCTCCAAGTACGGACAATCTACTTAGACCAGGAAGGTAAGGTGGTGCTCCTAGATGTGAATTGCCGAGTTGAGAGCGCCTTTAGACTGGTGCTCGTTTATGCCCCGACAGAGGATGGAAGGCCAGATTTCTTCAAGCGCCTAGAAATATTCCTTGTAACGTCTCACATTTTAGTACTAGTAGGAGACTGGAGAATAGTGTTTTGAACACACAAAAGGACTATGTGGAGCTAGTTCATAGCAGTAGGGAGTTTGTGGTTAGGTACCTGGAGAGGCAGATCGATGCCATCAGACGGTGTCATGGGACCGGTTAAACTGCTCGGGCTCTAGCTTGGTCCCGACCTCCAGATAGATAAGGACTGGGGCTAGGTAACGAACAGGGCAGCCAGTCTTGCCCATAAATAGGCTGAGAGGAAGCTGTCAATGAAAGGGCGGGAAGAGGTGGTGAATGCCTATATCGTCTCTGTTATCATTTCTCGCGTGACCATCGGGCCTTGCCCCGGTTTCTGCTTGACCAGGTTGGCGCGTATCTGATTTTATTTCTTGTGGAAAGGACGCGTTCCAATGGTCAGGCGGTAAGTCTGTTGCCAGCACCCTGTGAGTGGCAGGTTAGGCATGCCGTGGCTTCTAATGCGTAGACACGCGCTCACCTTGCGCCACCTGCAACGATTCCTGGGTGGTGAACGTGTGTGGGCTCCGTTTGTGAGACACATCGATCCGCAGCTCGTCTCCTTGACAAAGAGGCAGTCCTGGGTGAAAAAAAGTCCGAGATTGAGCGCCTGGCACTTAGAATGTCATCAGGCGCTCACAGCCCTTTACCATTCGGGCAATGGGATCGGTGGATGTTCCGCTTTAACAATTTATAGATAATTAGTGGCAGCAAAGTGCGACGAAAGAACAACGAAACCGTTCTTCACGCACTTGTTCGGTGTCCGGAAATTGCTGATTTGTGGAGTTATGTCGAGCATATGCTTCTGCGTGTTGGATTTATCCGTCCATCGGCCGAGTCCATATTGATGATTGCCCACTGCCCTCCTTTAATCGGCCATGTAAGGTAATGTTCCGTTGCTTGGTGGCTGTGCCAAAAGAAGTTTTATAGTGGACGAGGTTTAATAGGCATGAGGAAGATACGGTTCTAAGTGTATACGCGAGAAACAATTGGAGAGTGTATCTTCTCCTGGTGTACAGGGAGATCTTAGACGGTGGAGTTACTCGATTATCCATAGAGATTCTCCAGTCTATATATATATATATATGTATATATATTTACGTTTATGTATTTGTTTTGCGAGATTTTTTATGTGAAATTGTGTGTTGAAACAAATATTTTTATAGTTAGGGATGGTCATAACTTTGTCAGTTAACCACACGCACTATATACTTGGTCTTTACTTTAGCTTTATTATTATTCTTATTTTAGGGTCATTTGTATGAAATGTTTCGTCATACATCATGTGACCTCTTCAACGACTCTCTACTTCACGTGTCTCCTCCTGTTCTGTTTAGTTCATTCTGTCTTTCTGTGGTATGTATCCTTATCTGCACATGCGTTTGCGTCTGTATCACTGTCTGGTGTGTATGGGGGAGGGGTGGCTAGGGTTGCGGTGGGTGTGTTTGTGTGTGTGTGTGTGTGTGGGGGTGTGTGTGTGTGTGTGTGTGTCTGTGTGTGTCTGTGTATGTGTTTATGTGTGTTTTGCGTGCGTGTATACGTCTCTTTTATTTGCGTGCGTGTACCTGTCTCTTATATTTAGTTATTTTTTTATTCGTTTATTTAATATGTTTTTATCATTCCGTCTTTACTATGTGTTTGTATGTGAGTTTAAGTCTCATACTGTTTTACATATGCAGGCGTATATATATTGATAAAGGAAGGGCTTTCATAGATTGCTTGAAAGAAAGGCTTTCACATACATACGTGGTATAGATCTTTGGCATAGATCAGTGTTGCAATATTCCTCAATATGTATTAGTTGGTGACCCATTAGTGTGTGCTTTGCATAAGAATTGCTTTTTAAATGCTTTTATAAAGTTAATTATCTAGAAAGAAATTCTCAAAATTAATGCTTTTTTTTTTTTATTAAAATAGAATTGTGAATAGCATTTGTTTTTTCTGAAACTGCCCACGCATTAATATTTATTCTGAACAATTATCAATTATATTTTTTTTACAAATCTTCGCTAACCTTAATACTCGGTTGGTGTCTCATAGTGCTGCGATACGCATCGAAGTTCAACCATAGATACATAAGCACGTAAACGCACACACACTCACGCACACACACACACACACATACACACACACACACACACACAAACACTCACACACATACACATACACACGCTCACACGCAAGCATACAATTCGGTAGGAAAAGTTTAGGAAAGTATATTATTTCATAGGCATTATTTATTTTATTAGATATACGGAATTTCACTGCATCTTTAGATAATGGCTCCATACATTATTCTAGTGGTACCTAAGCAGGTTTGTCTTAATTTATCTTGTCGGAGCGTATGTTGTATATCGCGATGCAATATAGATTAATATTTCAGTATACAGCCGTCTATATTATAAGAATTATACATATTCACGTCAATGCATTTATCAGTGACGTAGGTCGATTCATATATCAAATGTCAGTTGTGTTAGTTCAGTCTCAGTTAGAATCATCTCAGTGTGAGAACAAAAATGACATTTTAGTGATTCATCAGAATTATGTCTAATTATATCCATCTAATTATATCCATGTGGTTTTTGTTGTTGATGTTGTAGGTTGAGCCCAACACTGATTGAGCAAACTTATGATCAAAGTTATTCTAGCTGTGTTGTTACGTAAAGTGTACGCACGGTTACATTATCTAGTTTGTCCTTACACTGGGGGCTCGGGTGGAAGGTCAGTGTATACTACCACTTTTTAGGGACGTCCGTTCTGAGAGAAGAGTTTAGAAAGTTCTCTAGACGCTAGAGACCTGGTCCTAATGATTGCATGCCATATAAAAACTATATGGGTTAGGTGGTGTTCTTATACTGATTAATGATTAATTATCTCCCGATAAAAGTAAATGCTTCTTCATTTGTTCACACATTCTAGTGTTTCCAGACGTGTTCCTGGAAATGTTCTTGCTTTTCCAGAAAAACTCTAGTTTACCCGAAAATACTTCAGGTTTCCAAAATTAGTCTGTTTCCTTATATGTTCTATATTTTCACAAAACACTAGTTTCTCCAGAGATAATATAGTATTGCCTAACGTATTCTGTTTTACTTTCTGTTATTAATGTATTTCCATTTTATGACATCACAAATTGTGACCCGCCACTCCGAACCGGGTATTAAGTCACATGAGCCATCACTGCAGCAGAGCTCAAAATAGCTTAGATGGGAGTATTGCATTGAAATTTGGTTTTCCGCTGAAATGAACAGAGGAACACATAAGCTTACATATAGTAGCACTGGTTTCTGCAGTTATTGACGAGAAACATTATTAAAACGACTCCGAATACTCGGTTTTTGAGTGTTAATTCACCCAATTTCCACTGTAATTAGCCCCTAATTATCAATCTTAATTGCATGAAAAAATCATCTAAATCATATGTAATGGTGTAATGAGTATTTGTACTAAGTTTTGTGCAACAATCGTCATATTACTTAGTCGTTTGCTATGTTTTTAATAATGTTTCTAATATAGTCTGTACTCAAACTTCAAGTTCAATTTTCTCCACTTCTGTAATTTCCCATTATGAGATATTTTAGACGGAAAAGTACCAATATCTCTGGAGGTATTACAGGTATCATTTTAAAGCAGCAAACCTGAAGAATCGGAATATGTATACAGCTCACTTTCGATAGGTAGCGACTTAATATTCGGATTGATGGTTTAGTGTAGCGGGTCACAATTAAGTGATCGAGCTTAACCATCCAGATGGATAAGACAAAGAGAAGAATAGAGCCAGAAATATCACATTCGCAGCCGTGAAGAACAAAAAGAGGGTATCTGTTTTAGCCTGTAGCAAAATGTGGCTACAAAAGAGGGCTATTACGGAAGGCAAATTAAGGGGAAATGGAAAGGAGAAGGAGGAGGACACATACAAGACTTTATAACACCAAGTAAGAGATTCCCCTCTGTATTTTCTCCAACCATCACTCGTTGCTGCTACTATTTAAAAAGACCAACGCTAACTGTAACGGAACTTTTATATTTATATTCTTGTTCACAAACGGATCTTAAGTTACGCCATTTTGATGAATCTCAAAACGGCCAAATGCAAAAATGGCTACCATGGTACTGATAAAATAAAAGTTATATATGCTAACACGATGTGCACGCTTCTGGTTCCTTCGATAGATTTGACAAAAGAAAAGAAAATCAACAACTTTTCCCCTAGTGACATGGGACAATTATCTCCCCCTGAACAACTAACAACAACACCACCTAGCCTAGCGAACGCGGTTAGTTACAAAACTTACCAAATTTCTGTTAATGTTTATTGCTATATTGCTCAAATAAATACAGGATTTATATATATTTGCATACATGTGTGTGTGTGGGGGGGGGTGTTCCCTAATGAGGGCGCTGCTAATTGGGTGCCGGGTATGTTAAATATAGACCACAAAATTTCTTCAAGCCACATCATACTCTCTTCAAAAGTAAATTACACATTGGCGCATGAAAGATATTTGATTATAGGTCTAGAGAATCAGAGTTGGTCATGGAGCTGAAGTACAGCAACACAAGCAACAACAAACAAGCCACGTTAAAAAGATTTTATTTTTTTGGTGAAGTTGTGTATCTAAAATTATTGTAGTACTCTGTAATATAATATAATTATTTTGTTCAGCTACTAATCCTTACATTAAAACTACAAACCATTTTTGTGGCTAATATATTAATGCGATTTATGTTATATTTGATATTATTCCTAATCTCAGCACCATTCAAATGCGCTAATATTATTACTGTCAGATTTTCATTCATATTCACAAACTTGTATCCTAATTGGTAATTTATTCTTAGATATTCTTAGATATTTTCGCAAGTTGAGGTTCTTTAGTTTCCATATGTTATCTAATGTATTATAATCCACCTCTTTCAAGCAAACACCGCATCTGAAACATAAATTTGCAATAAGGTTTCCAGCTGCTTATAAGCTTTCCTTGAATATTTCAAGTTAATTACATACAAAACATGATTTATTACTGTGCCAGAATATCTGTATGCTCAACCGACCAGTTTAATATAATAATCAGAGCTGTTTCGACCGAGTTGAAGATTAACAGTATCACCTTAATATATGCCTCTAATGATGAAAAAAACTTCATATGTTGTAATCATCTAATATTCTTCTAGAAATATAATACTCGAAATGTATTTAATAAAGTCTGCTGCTACGATTTTTGCATACACGGTTTCCCAGATTCCCTATGTCTAGTTTGATAGCCGATTTACCGGCCAGCAATGGATCCTCTGCAGTTGCTTTACTTATTAGAAATAGCAATCAAAATCCATTTAAATTCCATGCTACTTTCTTCAGTAAGGTACGTACAATAAATATATTCGCCTTATATATCGTAAAACAAAGGTAGGATAGTTCCAATTAGAATGGTTTGGGACTTAGGTCTGCTCGAATAAAGGTTGAACAGGGGTTAAAGAACAAGAACAGCATTCTGAATATTTTCTTACTCGTTCTAGTTTCTTCATTGAGCAGTCATACACAGCCCAAGAGTAATGGAATATCACATCTACTAAGATATATTTCTCTTCCTGTCTGCGCAAGCTAATTGATCTTATGGATTTCTATGTTGTTAAAAGACAGACGTTATGTATGACGATCAGTAGTATTCTTAAATTTAGATATACCTCTTGTTCTCTCTGTCGACAAATCAATTATTTACTTCCGTTCACCAGAAATTACACCTGAAATACTTTTAAATACGTAATGTGCACTGTTATAATATTGCAGCGAAAGGCTAGTAGGTTATTGATATCAAGGTGTTGTTAGTTGGTCGTATAAACACTTCTGTTGTTATTGTCCTTGTGGTTAATGCTTTTCCCGTTATTAATCGTTGTTCCCAGCTCAGACATGGTTGAAGAGACTTCTGATCATAGGCATTCCACCCGTGACTCTCCCTTTTGAAAGATAGTTGATTTCTGATTGCACTATTCAATTTATCCTTCTGTATTTTTCCTTTTGGGGGTGGGGGTGGGGTGGTGGTGGTGGTCTTTTCTTAGATACAGAACAGTGTGACTCTAGAGCATTACGTTTCCGATTTTATCAAGTCGAACTTATTCTCTTGAAACATATTCAGAAAATATATTTATATCTACCTGTGGTTCTGCGTAATTGGATTCTTTTCATTAGTTCGATCTGTAGGTAGATACGCTGTACATGGCCCCCCACAGATCAACGGAGTGCACTTAAATCAATACGGTTAATGATATCTGGAAAAATTTTAATTGGAGGTGTGCAGGAAAAACATATACAACTAGAGACCATCAGTGTTTGACTTACTTCGTAAGAAGGACTAAACGGAGATGTTAGCCAGCTATCTGGGAGGGGTTGTATTTTATAGGTGATGTTAGTATGTGAGATGAGTGAGCTGCTAGTGATTGAGTGGAGGTTACCTGAAAGAATCCATCTCCGAAAATCAAAGTCGACTGTGGTAGCGACGGAAAAAAACAAAGGGAGGATATTATACGCCTTTGAGTCAAACTCAGGTGTATGATTGTGGACGACTTTTGGACAGTAAATGATGGACAGCATCCATCCTTGCTCCGATATAGGAGCAATATTTCATCGTGGTTGTTGTTAGATTCGTAGAAAATTAGTTGCTGAAAGGATAAAGTATTTTGTGTATACTTTTGCTGTGTATACCATGCCACATTTTTTAATAAACTAAGTATTTTCTTCCCTTTGAAACAGGACTGAGTTATCATAAACATTTGCCATTGCTAGTATTTCTTGTTTCATCTTTTATTACCTCTGTAGAATGTTCGTAATGTTATATATTTTGAAGAATCTTATTCTCTATGTCTAATTTCTTTGTTACTTATTCATGTATCATGTCCTGTTATTGGATACATTTATATTCTTGTATTCAGTATATTTTTCTCACTAATATATATATCACTGAATAATTGCGACTGTTCTAAAGAGAACATGTTTCATTTATTATGTATGAATCGATTATTTCTTTCTCTCTCAGCATCAATTAGTTCTTTCTTTGTCAATATTATACTAAGATAGTTTTGCCATTACAGTTTTGTTTGAATCCTTTGGAATAGATTTGTTTCGTCTCAAGAAAAGTTTTGTCAGATTAGTTCAATATTCCTTCATTTAGATCAATAATACCTTCTTACATTAGTCCAATGATTTGGTGGGGCTTTGAAATATTTTCTCTCCTTAATTTCCATGTATTTATTTGTGTATTCGATATATTCTTGATATATTTGTAGTATATATACTATCGTTGTTTGTTTTGTTAACAGAATGCATGATATAAAACAGAAAACAAAACACAACTAGCAAGAAAAAGGAAGTTTCTTGGAAATAATTCAACTAATAATCAGGTATACAACGCCAACAACAAACAAACATTCATCCAAACAAAACAATAAAGGGAAAGACTGCTGTATAAATAATGTGAATAATATGGACACTATCGATACTGTGTGTATTATATACATATATCAGGAATTCTGAGGTACTCGTTTATTTTACTTAAGATTATTTAACTCAAATCAAATTAATCAATAGCTAGGGCCATGGGCACTATATTACCTGATGTGAGAACAATGGACGAGCGAGTCGAAGATGCTTGATTGAAGATAGCTCAAGCAGACGCTATGGTAATAGCGGAGTAAAATTATAAGAGAAAATAAAAATCTGTTCGTTGGTGACACTAGAATGATCGGTCGAGTGGTCTTTCTTTGGAAGCAGTCTAAGATGTCTCTCTGTGTAACAGCAGCGCTGCCCCGTCTTAGATACGATGGCAGTATTCTACTGTACAAAGCCTGATGTATTTTCTGGCCCAGAGAAGGAAAGTCATTTTTCTTATTCGGTTTTTGTCGTACAGTGTTAGCGCGTTCGGAAGTAATGAACTTCAACTTTGTCAGGCCATTTCTAGGTTTCGAACAACTGATGGTGCAACTACTTTAATTCTTTAACCCTTCATCTACATGATCTCTAGTTATAGTGTATCTCAACAAAACATAATATATAATGCAGACTTTAGTTACACATTTCTGATTATTTAAGTAAGTTCCCGCTAGGAATATTGTTTTATCTGCGTTCGTTTACTCTGCGTTCGTATATCTGCTTTGTATATCTGCGTTCGTTTTATCTACGTTCGTATATCTGCTTCTATCAAAATAGAAGGCTATCACTTCCTTTACATTTAGTAGAAATACATAAAATTGATAATAATAGAAACATGATTTGGGGATTTTCATTCTATATCTGCTACGCTAGTGAAATAAAAGGGTTACTTTTATTAGTTTATATCAAAGGTCACTATGTTCAATGAGACGGAGATTTTTAAATTAGGGAAATTGCTATGATAAATAGTTTGATATTGCAGTTAGCGAAATAGTGATACATTATATAAGCTACATTAGTGTAAACTCTCGGTCAAGCGACGTGATATCTAAAGTAAGTTCATGTTTCCTCTATTTCTTCTTTCCTCTATGAATATTAGATTTCGTCTGCCAACCGTATTTCTATAATCGATGATAGGTCAATAGCTGAACGTGATCACTTCGGTTATTTGTACCTTGTAGACTAATTACACAAGTTTAAAAGTCATTGTCTCTAACAGACCGGTTCGTGACCTATTGACAAATTATCACATATTCATGTTGATGCAATCCAAATTAAGTAAGAAGAAAATGTAGACCATATCACTGCAATGAAAGAGAATTTATATACGAATTATGAAGGGTGTTCGCACGTTTTAATAACATAATGTTGATAATAATACAAATAATAATGTGTGTATGATGAAGTTATTTAGGAAGTATGAAACAGAGCAAATGAATCGCATTATAAGTTTCAGAGTTTAAATATACAAGTAACTGTTGAATACTTGAATGCTGCTAGAATTTAACTTCTGGCATAATATACTGCGGTATAGTAAATTGGATGTATACATTTACCGTCAATTATTGATTAAATTATTGTAATAAATAATTGTATATTAAACGGACATAAATGGTCACCTAAAAAAGATTAGATAATCCACTGTAATCGAAAATGATTATAAGTAAACAGCATTTAGGTTAATGAAATCATTTATTATAAACGCGTCAAAGAATGATTAAAGTATACCTCATGTCTCTCCTGTCCCAAAATATCAAATGAAACGATTCAGAATGTTATACACGTTACGTAATCAACTAAGAGGCTACTACGGCTACCTGCCGTCATATACACACCACTTCAATAAAAATCACCTACAAGTTCCCGCCACATAAGTTCCCGCCACATAAGTTCCCGCCACACACACACACACACACACACATGCACAATTCAAGCTGTGGTTAATGGGAGATGACAAACGAAGCGATTATTGATCAAACGACGGGTAATTTATTTGATTGGCTAATAAATTAATAGACACTCATTAAAAAAGAGTGAAACACAACCAGTGCATGTGACTTTATTAACAATTATGAGCGTCCAGAGGTACAATGATATCATATGCCCATAGATACATACTCTCACCCACGCAAACACACATCTATCTATCCACCTCTCTCTCTCTCTCTCTAT
>JAOPUL010003388.1:47898622-47909263 GCA_027564515.1 Octopus rubescens | reverse complement strand
GTTCGTAACTGGTACTCACTTTATCGACCCCGGAAGGATGAAAGGCAAAGTCGACCCCGGCGGAATTTGAACTCATAGAGACCGACTAAATAACAATAACAATTAACAACACAATTAAACAATAACATTCCCCTAAAGGGGGAGAGTTTCTTTAAGGGACACCCGAGGAATCCCACGCATCCTGGTTACCCCGATTGACAGGGGCAGCTCAGCGCTTGCCTCTATTCTTCTCAACTCTCCGGTTTAGAAGCGATAATTCAGGGTAGGCCGTCCTCGCAAAATTCACCCACCTTGTAACAAAATCACTGGGGGGGGGGGGCAGTACTTCCCTCTCCAACCTCACTTCCATTTTCAAATGGAACTTGAAAATGTCGATGAGAGCTTGGCCGAAGAGGAAGTTAACCGTTTTCAGTCCTTTCAATCTCGTCCATCACACTACCTCCCTCATCATAGCCACCAGACAGGAAAATTGCCTTTTCTTCCCGGCCAAACGTTGAAAGGATGGTGGCGGAGCGATCTTCACAATGGACTCGGATGATACCTGGATCCGTTCTACACGTGTCAACAACTGTTCCACAAAGCTCCACAAATCAGCAATACCCGGACACTGGACGAGTGCATGCAGAAGGATTTCGTCGCCCTGCGCAAAACTCGGACAGGTCCGTCTGACAGCACTTCCGTGCCTGTAAAGCTTGTCTCGAACCACAGAGCCACTCGGTAGCACTGCCAAGCGCCCTTTCTCGGTCTACGCCTGACCCAGGACTATAACTCGGTCAATGAGACGAGTTGCGGAAAATCACGACTGACAAACGGTGACCACATCTGTTCACCATTAAGGAAACACTGAAGAAAGCGCAGCCTCAGCGTGTGTCTACGCATCATAAGCCACGGCATGCCCAGTTCTCCACTCAGCGGTTCTTGACAGCAGATGGATCGCCTGACGAGCGGAACACGTCCCTTCCACAGAAAGCGGAAGATCAAGCGCTCCAGCTTCATCAACCACGAAGCAGAGCAAGAGACGCCGGTCAGACGATAGTAGATGACGAAAGAGATGTACTCATTCGCTACCTCCGTCCGACCCTTCAAGGACAGCTTCCTCTCTGCCCATTTCTGGGTGAGACTGGCCTCCCTCCTCGTCACCTCCCCCCAGTTCTTGTCCACCTGGATGTCTGGACCGAACCAGATCCCAAACAATTTAACCGGTGCTTCCGTCTAGCGCCCTACAACGCTCCCGATTGGCATGGACCTGACTCTCCAGGTGCTGAGCTGCAAGCCCACCGACTTGTCCCGATTAATCTTTGCTCCTGTCAACGCTTCGTACTCCCTTTAAGTAGTGTTGACCATCTTGATTTCTGAGCAGTCAGTTACTATTATGGTGACGTCGTCCACATAAGTTGACACAAGCCTTGCGCATCCTGGTTCATGCGGGATTCCCCTCGAAATATCCAACTTTTCTAGCAATGGCTCATGAGTCAGCACGCACAGAAGTGGTGAGAGTGAACATCCATGAGGAACCGAAAGAGCGATTCTGATAGGTGGCCATTTACTTTGACCACCGAACAGATGACGCTCTACATTGCAGCGATCCAGCCTGAGAACGGGAACGAAACCGGGCGCCTCGAGGACAGCTTCCATGTATTGATGATCTACCCTATAAAAAGCTTTTGATTGATCTAAATCGATCAGGGCTCCACCCATTCTAGGTTCCTTCCCCCAAACTCTCTATGATGTAGCGTGTGAGGTGGAGCTTGTCGTGGATAGATCTGTTCGGGATAGCGAATGTTTGCGCATCACCGACCAGCTTATCTACAAGCAACAGCCTCTTGGCTAACATCGTGGCCAAAATCTTTTAATCTACGTTCAGCAGAGTTATGGGCCTACAATTGTCAATTTCGTCCCTCCTGTTCAAGTCCTTCCAAAGCAGCACCACCACTCCACGGTTCACAGCACTGGGTATTTTCCCGTTCTTCTGCCAGTTGTGGTAGACGTCCGCCAAGAGATTATCGAACAAGTCTGGCATATAGAGATAAAGCTCGAAAGCAGACCATCCAACACGGGAGACTTTGGCCTTGCGCAGTCTGCCATCGTGCCTAGTATGTCCCCAGCTTTTATCGACATTTCGCGTACTTGGACGAGAGGTGTGGCATACAGCCGAGGTAGGAGGTGAAATCCACGACATGCCACGCGCTCTGTATAGTTCGGTGAAGTGCCGCTGAAATGTTGTACACATCTAACTGGATTTGTGTAGCATGCGCCCGTCAAAGACCGAATTTTGGTTTTGTTGCGCCGTCGCTCTTCTGTCACACGGCTTCCGTTCTCTCATGTTTTAGCTCACGCGCCCCAGCTCTGACAAAGCAATATTCCTGCTTGGCATTGAAGAATTGATCGAGGGCCAATCTTGCTGCCAGTAAGTCAGTCCCTCTGCCTCTCCTAAGCGCCTATTCTAGCTTCCTAACTAGGTCTCCCTCTATCCTAGATTCCTCTAAAGCTATTTCCTTATTAAACCCTGCCGCCTCTACAACAATAGCCCTTTTCAGGGCTATTCACCACCGGTTGTTGCCGATTGCACCCGACAAACTCCGATGGACTAACTTGCTAACCTTGTTTCCGAATGCTTGAATCGCCGGGAAAGTCGCATTCAATTTTAGTACCCCTTTTAGGGCGTACAGAGCTACTAGTCTGAAAGCACATTTGCTATTGCTCACATTCAGCACCACCAACTTACCTTGGAGGTTCAGGAAGACCGTCCGCACATCGAGATCCAGGCCTTTCCTAAACAGCACTGCTACCCCTCCTCCCATTCGAGGCCGACTGAGGGATGCGTAGATCTCAAAATAATCCAAGACTGGAGTTAGATCGCGTGTGTCGGAAATCCTGGTTTCACTGACAGCCGTCACATCCATAGCTAGTGACATTGAGGTCATTGAGCAAGCGACCCTGATTTCAGGGCAACCCCAGGCCACGAGCATTTATACAACCTACTTTAACCGCCGCACTGCCGGCCGGAACGAGTTGCGGTTAAGAAAAGGAGCAGGTTACTTACGCTTCCGGTGCTGTTGGAGCTCGGATCTGGTTGAGGATTCGGCCTCCTAATCTGGTTGGGGTTTCTCTGGGAACCCTTTTAAAGGTCTTTTAGTGTCTTTTACATTAGGGGTTCCCACTTCGTGGGTGAAGGCCTCCCTGAGGTTTTATAAGTTGTTAGTGACATACGCACTAACAACAGCTCTTCCAGCACTTTGAGAGTCTTAGAGTCGGAGAATGTTTCCCCCACTCCCAATCTCTTTATTTCAAGGTATTAAGGGCCATCAATTCTTTGTTGGCTCTCAATAGCACAACATTTAGAATCTCTGTTGTTATAAGTTTTGCTGAAAGCTTTCTTTTGGAGGCGGGGTAGGTTTGTGATTTTGTTGGTTGTACTGGTTTTAGTGGCTTTTGTTGTATTGATGGTTGTGGAACTGGTGGGATTGGTGTTGTTGAGCTAGTGGTACTAGATGTTGTTGTGTTGATGGTTGTGGAGCTGGTGGGGCTAGTTATTTTGTCTGTATGACTGTATTCGTGTTATGCGCATTTTCTGCGTTGTCCGATGAGTGGGTTGGTATGAGGCCGGCTGTTTTCCTCCTGTGTCTTCTTTTTAATTTGTTGGGATTTTGTAGTCCCTCATCATTTTAACTTTGAAATGTGTAGGGGTTAGTGTCTGTGCAATCCGCCCCGATGAGAGTAGGTGGGTGTTTGTCTTTGTGTGGGTATTTATGTGTGAGTGTGTGTTTGAGAGAGAGGGATGGATAGCTGGTTTGAGAAGAGCCCTGGGTGGGTATATCCCCTGTGTTTCCTGTTGATGTTGGTCGTGGTGCTGCTGCTCGAGTTCCTGGAGTTGTTGTTCTTTCAGCTACTCTCGTTGATGTCGTATCTGGCGATCCTGCTGGTTTCGCAGACACTGGTGTAGTTATTGGTGATGTGGGTCCAGGTGACGGCAACGTTGGTGTTCCGGCTACAATTGTGGCACATTGTCTTTGTTGTTCTTCTTGATGAGGGTGTGGTGTAGGTAGTGGGAGTGGCTTCGTGCCTCCTATCTTTTGGGGGCAGAAGGCACTAAGATGGCCTTTGGACCTCTCAAAGGTCACATTTAGGCTTTCGGCCTTCCGGGATGACACGTAGAGTCACCCCGTTGGGAAGGTGTATACGGTCTGGGATTTTCTATATGTTTTCTGGCTTTACATGAAGCAGGATTTCTATATTTATCCCAGATCAGTTCTCTCTGCTGCATGGACTGACCTCTAGGAGCGTCCCTGTTTCTTCTAAAATCACAATCCACCAGATCTTCGCACCAGGCGGAATACCCGATATTCTTAGTCTGGCAGTTCTTCTAGAATGATACGTTGGGTAGAGGACACACTCCTCATTCCAAGTAGGTTACATTGAAATTTTCGCGCGAGTTCCTTGCTTCTGAAGAGGACCTCGATAATGGCAAATCGTCTTCCTCTCTGGAAGGGAGACACATCCTGCATAATGTCTTTCAAGGCTTTCTCAACTTTAATAATTGTGGCCGGTTCGGCTCGCTGGCTCTTCCGTGAGACGCATCTGTAGAAGTCTGTTTTCTTCTCACGTTTTTCCATTTTTTCCGGAGGCACAAGTACTGCTGCCTTACTTCCCTCAAATTTAATAATTTTGTTTGATTTGAGCCAGTTTATTAAATTTTTCATCCAGGGCTCGCGAAAACATTTCTGTTTTTTTTTGCGCTAGCCACATCGGAAAAGCTTTTGATATTGTTGTTGTTGGCATCTTTAAATTTCTCGCTAGTTTTATTATTCTTATTCATATCTTCTACGTTGCTTTTGTTGTTCACAGTGTCCTTGTTATTTTTTTGTTTCAATACTGTTTGTTGGTGTAGTGTTAGTGGGGGTGAAGTTGTTGCTGTTGTTTTCAATATGTCCGCTGCTTAACTTCGTAATACCACTAGTATTGATGGCGGTGGAAGTGGCGGTGTTGGTGTTGCCGCTACTTATTTTATGTGCTCTTTCACTATTCAGAGTGTTGTTGTTGTTGTTGTTGTTGTTGTTGTTGTTGTTGTTGCTGTTGCTGTTGTTGCCGCTGTCACCTATCGTCCCATAGTTTTGAATAGGAGTGAGTGACGGAAAAGGAGGAAAGTCTTCGTCTGATGGAGGGCTGGTGAGAGGGACGGTTCTTTCCCTCGGTGCTCCTATGATGGCAGTTGATGACGCCATCTTTTACATGTGTTTGTTTGTTTGCTTTTAAATTAGGTGGGCGTTTTATGAAGTTAAAATATTGGCCCTTACTGGGCGGCAAGAGCCACAGAAGCCCAGCCAAGTAATTCCTTGTGTTCTTATCAACAAACTGGAACAGAAACATAGTACATAAAAGATAACTAATGGGTGAAAGCAAATATTTTAGAGAGGACTTACTCAGCGCGTTCGAAAATACGTCCGCCGTACTCCGCAGCAAATAATAATAATAATAATAATAATAATAATAATAATAATAATAACATAACATAATCTAAATAAAATGTCGAATGTGCTGATGGGTGACTTTTGGCCCACCATGTATTAAACGCCCCTAAAATTTACGTGGGAAAAGGCATGATAGAGACCTTCTACATAATAACTACAGTAGGATTACAAAGTAGTGAGTTTCAAGATAAGTTTATCTGATAAAGTGTATCTGGTAAATGAGAATAAAATACCCGAAAGAACGAATGAAAATAACACAGAAGATTAAATATAAATGGAATTCCAAAAAGAATTGTCGAAATATGGAGAAGAAATGGCTTCATCAATATTATCCAGCATGACTGAGATCAAATGGAGGGGAAGCCGATCCCATTGAACCCAGTGCTCAACTGGGATTTATTTTATCAACTCTGAAAGACTGAGAGGCAAATTGATCTCAGTGGCATTAGAACTTCGAGCGTAGAGAGCCGGAGGAAATGCGATAAGGCATATGCCAGCTCACCGTTGTAACAGATTCAACGTTTGGCACACGGGTCAGTAATTTTAGAGGAAGGGGTAAGTTTATTACATCGTACACAGTCTCAATTTGTACTTATGTTATCGCCCCCGAAAGTATCAAACGCGACATTTGATCTCAGAAATAAACCAGAGTAAAAAAGCCGAACACTGGCTTAACGGATCAGATCGTCAAGTAGAAACAGTAATTCTCTAGCGACGCATACATTTTAAAATATAATAGCAAAAGAATGCGCGCAGATTAAGAAATAGCTTTAATAGATGCAACCCACATTGAGCACAAGGCATTTTCAATTCACTAGTGCCTCTCAAAATAACTGCACACAATTCGCATCCTATAGTGTTAACGATACTCTAAAATAACACAGCCTATGCAAGACATACCTTACTTGATCCACGCAGAAGGCAAAGCACTAATGCCACACAGCCTGCACAATATATACTAACTGTCGCTATAACACAAATCAGAGAGTGCAAACGCAATAAAATCAGACAGTACCACTCAATGAAATAAGCTAATGTTCACTTCAAATACTTTACACTAAAGAGAATCACTAAAACAGCAGCAGAAACCACAAGCCGAGCTCATATTTCCCAAAACACAACCCTGCAATATCCTCAGGAACGTGAGGATGCTACTGGTGAAGTGACGCAATAGAAAATCGTATGGACATTTCAAGGTGACGACGACGATGACGACGATGATGATGATGATGATGATGATGATGATGATGATGATGATGATGATGATGATTATGATGATGAAGTTCATGTGCTTGCAATGGTGGCTGTCACATTTTGGATCATCATCGTCATCATTGTCATAGCCTTTATCATGAACATCATCATCGTTTACATCGTTTACATGAGCCAGTGGTCATAAAGATGATCATGATGGTGATGATGATGATGACGATGACGATATCGACGATGACGATGATGATGATGATGATGATGATGATGACGATGACGACGATGATGACGATGATGGCGATGATGGCGATGATGATGATGATGATGATGATGATGATGATGATGATGATGGTGATGATGGTGATGATGATGATGATGATGATGAGAAGTAGTTGTAGGAGGAGGCATTCAAATGTTGTCACAAGGCCAGCAATTTTAGAAGGCGGATAAGACTTTTTACACCGAGTCCAGTGCTCAACTGGTCCCAAAGGACTATGAAAATCAATGTCGACCGTGGTGGAACTTGAACTAAATGTGCATATCATTTCAGGTAAACCACATAAGAAACCCGCTCCAAATTGCAATTTTAAGAACTCAAATACTTGCCCCTTAAAGCAGGCATGTCTACGAAGCCGTGGCCAAATTTCTCTCCAGCTAAATATGAGAACCGAAAGAGAAAATGAATTGGACGGTGTAAAAGTAACTTCAGAGATACGCCAACCACCAGTCTTCTTTCCAGCACGTAGACAAGAAGAAAAACTCAAAGCTTGAAGCACAAAGTCATAACTGGAATATTAAGAACAGTAATATATCACAACCATCAAGTGGAACATCGTAGAGAGATTTAGGCTATACATTAACGAATCAAACAATTGCTGACATTGTAGCCGTGCCCATCTCGTAGAATTAGAATCGGGCCTGAGATGGCAAATTCCTGATCTGGGGGAGATTTGGCATTTATTACAGGTTTAGTTACACTGTAAGGCTCTCCCTTGGTGGCTCATATGTATACTTATGTAAATATATGAAACATTAAGATGTGATTTGAGAGCGATTTGGTTACTATTTCTATCAGGACATGTTACTGTGTAGAGCTCTCTCACCTAAAACATTAGGGATGAGTTTAGGGAAATATGGCTGCTATTTCTAGCATTTCTAGCAACTGCGTAGAAGCTCACTTTTTTAAGTCATTTAGACAAGAACATTAAATTCTACAGTATACCATTGCTTTGATAATAGTGAGATGAATAGAAATTATGCGTAAAGAAATCGCCCACGTACAGAAGAGAAGAGACCTGAACCATCACCATATTTGGTTTGCTCTTATTTGATTCTATGTTTAATGCCAGCTGAGGAACACTAAAATTTTTATCATCCAGAACCGATAAAATCAGTAACATACTGATTGAACGAACTTATGACTATCATGGAACTTATTTTATCAACCCAGAATAAAAATATAAAGGAAGATGCTGTCATCTACTCTAATTACTGAAATAACTCGAGACTTTCTCAAAATGTATGACTTTCATCTAGTACCTGAAGTCATTTGTGTTGTTGTCGTTGTTGTTGTTTTCGCTCCACCTACTGATCATTATTTCGTTTTGGTGCGTTTATTTTATCGACTATGCCTCTTTTCTAGTAAAACGAAATCAATACCACCACCACCATCAACAACAATAAACAGTGGTAAGTACCATCATCAAATGGCGCTGCATCATAAATATAAATTAACATCATCAAAACAAGAGTTAAACTAGAAAGTAGAAAACAAAAAACACTGTCGAAAACCTTGGTAAAACTACAATTAGGTTCTCAAGTAAAAATCTTGTCAGTATTAGTAATATTTACACTTGTTAACGTCTACTGACGAAGTATAAACACAGAGTTTCTAACTCGTTAACGAAGCACAGATTAAATCATCTCAAATCATTAACTTCAAATATATGACTGAATTGAAAGTAAAAACTATTATTGAAGCTAAGGCTAAAAGGTTGATTTGTATTTCATATAAAGCCGTCTGAGGTTGACCGTATACTACAACGTGGGTATGCAATTACTTAATGTTTCACCATAACTGTATCCCCCACTTCTTACGTTAGTCTTTCCAGACTAATATTGTTTTCAAAACGACATAAATATGAAACATATATTTATTTGAGGGGAAACACAGATCTATCTGTAGGAAATGTCATATTTAGACTCCAACAAGTGAAACAATGTAAACAGAAACACTATTTAAATTATGAAATGCATCAGACGTAGAAATAGTATAAGTATAATAATAAACAAGACCCAAATAGTTAAAAAAAACAATATGGAGAAAGGAAAGCTTTATACTACATCATATTGAATAGAAAAGATAAAAGTTAAAAACAGAATTATAAACATAGCAATATCTAAAGTAAGCAAAACAGGCAAATCACTGAAACTATGCTAGGAAAAAATAAAAACGAACCTTAACACACTTTCACTATTCTGAGAAAGCAAAGCTGATTCATAGTTTCAACAGCATTGACAAAATTCTCATTTCATATAGTAATATAATGGAGAAAAACAGATAAAAGACCAAAACTCTTTAGCAACCATAATTCTCATGACTGAAAAAAAAGCAATAAAACGAATACAATATCATACTGCTCTGTCTGTAGTCTATTGAGAATTCACAGCTATTTTTGCACACATACTGAGTAAGAATAAATCAATATGTTGCCAGAAACGGGGATTAACATGAATGGCAGAACAAAAGACTAAATATTGTACAGTATATTTCTTAAGTTCAAACCACAGCGCGGCTTAACTTGCCTTTCACTCCTCCGAGGACGATTCTATTTACTATTGTCCCCTATCGTTAATGTACGTCTGAGTCGCAATCTTAGAAACCCAGGTAGAAGGACGGAAATTGCATTCTTAGAAGGAAAATCTGTTTTGATCATTGAAATTGGCAGACAAACGAGAAAATACTCCAAAGTATTTGATGTATTAATTACAGCAAACCACCAGAGAACATTTTTCATATCTGTAAACCCTACCAATAAGTTTGACGTGGTTCAAATATGATCATGTCCAGTTCAAAATCCTGCAGATCGAACTGTGAACAGACAAAAAAAAATGCACAGATGGGTATATTCCAATTTCTACTTTGTTGGAGCAAGATTGGGGAAGAATTCTGTGTGCAATTATTATAGGTGATACACAAAAGAGCTAACAAGAAAAAAATGGGTGACTAAATGATGTTCGCTAAAGAGAACCTATTGATATAAGTGGAACAGAAGTATAGATGTCATTGTAATTGTTATATAAAAGACAGAGAGAATATATTACACGTCTGAGAGAATTTGTATTTAGTTAATCAGTGAAATTTTGCGAATGAGTCGAATAGATTTCTTGTAGATGTTCTCATCCTATGACGTTTGTGCGTGGGCAGTAGAAACACTGTCTAACTATGTGTGCTGCATACAAATGACTATAATTGATATTTTAAGTTCTGAACATTGATGCATATTTTAAAAGGTACGGAGGAATTGAAACATTTATTGATTGGATCTTGTAGAATATATAGCGTGGATATGAAAAATGAAACCTCGCTCTAACATAGAAACGTCTAAATACTAGAGGATTGGAACAATCGTATATTTCGGGCAGAAATCTCACCAGGGCGTAAAAAATAACCTGACTAAAAGTCCACAGTGTAGGCATTGTACAAGGAATGGACTAGAAATATGTAGATTATACGTATCAGAAAAGGTACGTTATTCTATATTTCTCTGTTAAGGGAATACGAACTAATATCCATTATACCGTATTCAAATTTAGGAAAAGAGAGAATGCCGTTTCAAGTCAACACTCGTAAATGCAACAAGAAGGCCATGACAACAGTACCACATGTAAGTAGTAGTAGTAGTAGTAGTAGTAGTAGTAGTAGTAGTAGTAGTAGTAGTAGTAGTAGTAGTAGTAGTAGTAG
>JAOPUL010003388.1:47139365-47153633 GCA_027564515.1 Octopus rubescens | reverse complement strand
ATATGACACTACCCTGAAGCCTGAAGTTAATGTAACGTATCTACAGAAATGCGTTGTATGACTGAATTTCAATTAAGTTCCTTCGTTATTTTTTATGTATACAATATGTCTGTTTCTTTATATATCTTTGTTCATTTTCACTTTTGTCTGTTTCCCGTTTAAAACATTGACATGATTAATAATTTATTACATTATATTATGAACGCTTTTGGCTCAGTTGGTAACCGTGGATGAATATAAGGAAACGTTAAACGTTAATTAGTTTTAGAGAATAATTTAATCCTCCAAGTTTCGTATATTGGTTTAACGGTATTACTCAGTTGAATATATCCTAGCTGGGTAGTATTGGTTTTAAGGGATTATTTCAATGCTTGCTCCATAAATTAGAATTTGATAATGCGATTTTAAGGAATTAACTTTATACCGGATAAATTTAATTATCTAAATGCATTACGAATTTGGCTTAATTTATAAATATAATCTTATTGCAGGGTTACAGGATCTAAATATTTACATCAAAGTTTACGTTTCATATTATATAACATAGATTTATTTTGAATTAACGTTAAGTCAGATAAGCAAGGACAACGCGTATGAACATATTAAAAAGAGGAAGCAAGTTACCGTCAGGCACAAGACAGAGTGGACTTTTGTTAAAGTACCCCAGGGCTACGCATTTGTGTAAGCCCGTCTGCAGATTAAATCCATATTTATATATTGGGTAAAAAGGAACATAATTCAAGCATGGCCATTTAAAGCTAAAAATGGAGCAGATATGAGATAATGACCTGTCTTAGAGTTCACCATTGTATTATAACGCCCTGGTTGTTTTCTCAACGGGTGTGGATGTCGTTTCAACTAGGAAAAAATACTTCATATGCTACAGTGTATCTGTTACAATTTCAAACAATACTGTCGTATGAAGATAAGTAAAGAGACGTTTTCTCATTTTCTGATTCCTGGAGTATATGTAATCTTGATTACTTGATTTCAGTGTCAAATGCTAATGAAATATGTTAGTCATATAATTGACATAGTTCTTGCTACCATAAACTGAACTTACACCATGGTACATATTTATGGTAAATTTTATAAATCCTGCAAGTGCAAGTAAACCACGAACCATTGACACTTTGGGAAGATATCAGATACATTATTCACAGTGTTAGCTGTGTGTAGAAATAGTGTAGCAGCCGTTAGTTAAATATTTTACGCTGTTCTTCCCTCTGTTGCAGTTGGTCCTGATATCATTTTGTTGTATTTCTAAGCAATTTTGCATCGTATCCTATCCAGTAACCAGCAGTATCTGAGTCATTGTCTTATACGCTTCTACACAAATCTCTATCGTCCCACCACATTGACAATAAGCTATCGTCGTCAGTATAGGCAATGAGAACTCTATAATTCAATATTTCTCATTAATTAGATGTAGATTAAAACTGAATCATAACGTCATAAAAATATATTTGGCGGCATATATACTATTTGTAAACGGAGATTTAATATAGTAACCTAATGCCCCAACTGTTGATTGACAGTATTCACTCCTATGCTCTCTCTCTCTCCCTCTCTATCTATCTCTCTCTCTCTCGTCTTCTTTTTGTCTCTCTGTTTCCGTGCATATTCACGCGCACAAATATTTTCTTCAAACATGCTGGTGAAGTGAAAATCCGGGTGAACAGAAAATGTTCTTAGAAATTATAAAATTATGAACAACAAAATGTCAGCATTTCATTTTGGATTCGATCATTTATTTGAGAATATTTGCGTTTTTGTTTTTATTCTAAATTTCTAAAATGAATTTAAAAAAACCCAGCTTATATTCATATGATAATTGATACTAAAATATTGATTTAAAAAAACAACATGGAGGCATTGATTTCAAATAGCCAGCATTAAATCTTAAAGCATTGATGTTAAGCTTTTATACAACACGTTATCGCATCCGGCATAGGGAAACAATGATGAAATAGCATTACAATGAAATGGAAAGGAGTTGATGTTGTTGTTTTTGTTATTGTGCTTGTTCATGTTCTTGTGCTTGTTATAGCCGTTGCTGTTGTTGAGGTGAAGAGTGTAGCATACTTTGCTAGATTATTAGCGCTATTTGGCTGCTCCACTCTCTTTCATTGTAATGTTAGGTTATTTAATTCATTATCACGTTATTTTGTGGCCAATTCACTTTTCAGTCAACGTTGGCTTTCACACTATTCTGGTCGATAAAAAAAGTTAGTTAACATTAATATACTAAAGTGGAATTCACTGATTTTACAATATCCTTTCAGCTAAGAAACAAAGTCAGAACCTTTCATTACAAGACATTTAAACGCAAAACAGAACCGACGCGGATATCAAACGTCCTCGCTCGCTAAAAGTATTTTCTTTACTATACGTTCCTGACATAGGACGTGACCTCAGCACTGTCTACTAGTAAACCTAGATCTTACCTACCAAATGGAGAGATTGTGAAAAGCATTTATATGTAAATTGAGACAACTTAAAAACTGAAGAATTCCTCCATATATTACGTATCTACACTATGGAACACTGGTGGGAAAGATATGCTATAACCGCTGTACCGTGGCCTTTCAAATCCCGATGGCACCTTCGGGGCGTCACCGTGACGCACCATAGGTATCAAGTAATTCTAGACCGGGCTGAGCCTATACCTCTTGAATATAACTACAGCCAATTCCTTGTAGAGATTCAAACAGCAAGAAAAAAAGGAGAAACAGACCGTCGACCCCAGCACCGGACTGGTACTTAAGCTACCTATCCCGAAAGGATGAAAAACAAAGTTTTCTGCAGTGGTATTTTAATTCAGAATCCAGAGAGCCGAACGTTTACCGCAAGGCTTTAATGATTTTACTAATTCGCTGCCATATGTAAAGGCCATAATGTACACGTAGAAGACTCTCAAATAATTTTGTTCCAAACTTTGACCTGCATGAAAAGAAGAGTGAAAGATATTGTCAGATCCCTACTCACTAATCCTTAAACTTTCGTATCAGTAAACTACATAGCAACAGTTTGAAATAAGAATACTTAGGTGTGCATGTACCTCACAAAACGCTTATGAAAACTATAACAAAAGACTCTCTTGGATGTTTTTAATGTTCTCTAGATGAGGTTTTCTGATTTGCCATCTGAAAGAGCAGACCAGCTTCCATCAATTCGTTGATACATATAACAGAGATCCCATATGCACTCCAGAACGACAATAAACGCATTAGATTTCTTAATAAATACAGAGACGACACGAAAGTTGAAGACAATGCTACGGCAAGGTCTTGGATCTGATAGTTACAGCAAACTAAACAACTAAATAACTATCACTAAAAGACAATGAATCATTGTGTCAATAATGTAGGGATATTAATTATCCCAATAAATTCTACAAGCCGCTGTACCTACTTCAAGCTAGATGGGTGCACCTGTTAACATCTAATTAATTTCAGAATTAGCACGACTGAGAATGCAGGATATATACCACTGAGGGAAACTTCGACTGTTGGATATACGCAATTAACTTTTCTATCAGCATTGACAGCATGATATCACGATAACCTCATATCTTAACGACACAAAATATCTCAATAACCAAAGATTGTGACATCCAGAATATTATAATTAGAATAAGAAATATTGTTAATCATAATAATAATAATAATAATAATAATAATAATAATAATAATAATAATAATGATTTCATTATTAACCACAAAGGGCTTACATCAAGAAAAACATTATGGACAATACAGGACAAACAAAAATGTGTGTGTATGTGCGTGAGTGTTTGCTGATGTGAGGGTGTGTGGGTTTTGCGTGTAAACAGGTTTAACGTAAAAAAAAATTATATTCTAACAATTTGTAATCCTCAATAAGGAGGAAACGTCCGAGGGCAGCTCATGAAAAAACACCATAAAACCACGTGTGCCCTGACTTCCAGGACAGATGCCTTTTCTCATTTCCTTTTCTCCGATTACAAGCGTATGCTCAGGGCAGGCCCGTCCACTCGCCCCATTCTCGCCACCTTCATCCACCTTTTGGTAAAATAGCTAGAAGGCAAAAAATCCTTCTCCACCCTTATTTTCCAGCATGCATTCACGCTGCCTATTCTGAGCATAATCTTGTTATTGGAAGAAAATGAAGACTTTCTTGGTTTTGTCTGGTGAGGTGGTTTGTCCGTCCCTCAGGTTTGATTGGGGTGTTTCTACCATCAAATCACCAAGTATTAGCTTGGTGATATTCCTCTGAAAATCGCCAATTTCCTGTGGAAAATTGGATTTTAGCTGTGTATGTGTCTTGTGTTGTTCGAATGATTTGTATGTGTGTTGGTATGGAGATTGTGGGTGTTAAGACATCTGTTTGTGTTATATTGGTGTGTTTTTATGTAACTCATGAGATTGGCGTTTTTTTAAATTAATTGCCATGCATTTTATAATGATATTATCTTTACTTTGTATTTGCTGATGTTGCTGCTGCTGCTGTTGTTGTTGTTGTTGTTGTTGTTGTTGTTGTTGTTGTTGTTATTGTTGTTGTTGTTGTTTATGTGGGATTCGTTGTGTTTGTGGTGATGCTGGTTGAGGTAATGTTTTAGGGGTTTGTAGTAGTGTTGGGGGTGCAGTGTTTGCTTTCGGCATTTTGCGTTTTGGGGTTTTCATTCCTGGTCTCTCCACTGCTTGCGGGGATGAAAATTGTTCTTTCTCTGTTGGTTTGTTCTTTCTCCTATCCTCCCTTCTTCTTTTTGTCTTCCACTCCTCTGAATTAGGAAATGGAAAATCTTCTGGCGTTGAGAAGTATTTGGAGGAATTTATTGCTGGTATGGTGGGAAATCATGTTGCCATGCTTAATGTTGTTGTTGTTGTTGATGATGATGGTGCTGTTATTGTTATGGTTGGAAATGGTGTTGGCTTGGTTGATGTTGTTGTTGGTATTGGTGCTGTAGTTGGAAAGTTCTTGGGTGCTGGGAGAAGAGGTGGTCTTCTCTCTTTCTCTTTCAATTTGGGGCATAAGGCTTTTAGGTGAGTGGTCGAAAGGTAGATGTGGCATTTGGCTTTCCTTCCTTCCACTCTAACGGGTATGATGATGCTTCCTGGTAGATGTATTTAATCAGGGATAGCATCTACGTTCTTTTTTTTGTGGTTTGGATCAGAATTTCTATTGTGATCCCTATCCAGTTTTGTTGTTTGGTCTGATAAACTACGAGGATTTTAGTGTTCTTCTCGATGTCTATAGTGACCGCAGCAATTAACAAAGAAATGGCTATTTCTGGCGGTACCTGTTGAATCACAATTTTAGCCAGTCTCTGGCTGCAATATGATGGAATCATTAGTAAATCTTCACTTTTCAAGGGTTTGAGAGAGTGAGTTTTCGCTTCATCTTCTGTCGAAAACTTTACTTTGATCGTCCCATAACTCCTTTCCCTTTGAATATACTCTTTTTGGTTCCAAACGGAACCTAATGTTGTTGTTTTTTTATTTGAGCCTCGGTGGCTCTTTCCACTTTCCTTGACTTTAATCCAATTATAGGGTACCTCGACAGTTAGCCCATTTCGTTCGACAAACTGTCTGACATTTTTTATTTCCTCTTCAGAGAATGTTATTCTTTGAAAAGAGGTCGCACTAGCGAAAGAGACACTAGTGTTTTTCCAAGCCATTCTACTAGATTTTTCGTCGTCATTGTTATCGCTGCTGCTGTTGTTGTTGTTGTTTCTGTTGTTGTTATTGATGTTGTTGTTGAGGTTGTTGCTGCTGCTGTTGTTGTTGTTGTTGTTGTTGTTGTTGTTGTTGTTGTTGTTTTTTTGGGTTTTTTTCTGCATCTAACAAAGTCTTCGACGTGTTGATGTCATTTGTCAACTCGTTTTCGAAGTCTGTTGGGTTGTTTACATTTTGTTTATTTTGAAAAACAGTGTTTTTGCTGTTGCTGGTGTTGTTTTTGTTGACTGAAAAATCTTTTGAGAGTTTTTTCTTGAAAAGATTATCCATATCAACGCTTTTAAGATCATTTTTGTCACAAACAGATTTATCGTCTGTTTGTTTTGACTGAGGGATAAAGCGCGTTGCACTCTCACCCTCTCTCACTGTTATATGTTGACGCTCCTCACTTTCTTCCCCTCTCTAACACACGAGCGTCATCGAATTCATGCATATTTTCTCCATGCTGGAGAGAAAACGAAATAAATTTTTGAATGAAACCAAGATTAAATCAACGTGTCCTCCAAAATTGTGGAACAAAACAGGAAAAGAAACTCACCAGTCGACAGTAAATAATTTGTTGTCCACAATGGTATTAATTTTTGAAGTGTATACAAAAGTTATCGGTGATTTTGTTTACAAAATTTACGAGCGAGGTCAAGCGAGGCTTGCCAAGTTGACGGCCATAATAATAATAATAATAATAATAATAATAATAATAATAATAATTGTATTGGCCATGATACCGCTCAGTTTGATAATGCGGAAAATTAGAATAGCTTACGATTGGGGAAAAGGATATGGTCAAATAAACCATCTCCATTTTATGGATGATATAAAGCTTTATGCGAAAAATGAGAAACAGCTTGAAAGCTTTATACATACAGTTTGCATTTTCTCAAATGATGTAGGTATGGAGTTGGGGATCAAAAAGAACGCTGTTTTAAAAATGAAACGAGGAAAATTTGAAGGAAGCCAGGGAATTGAAATGCCAAATGGGCAAATAGTGAAAGCGGTCGAGAAAGGACAGTAGTACAAGTACTTGGGGTTACTGGAAGCAGATGAAATAAAACATGAAGAAATAAAACAAATTACCAGTAGGGAATATACAAGGAGAGTGAGAAAATGTTTACAATCAAAGCTGAATGCAAGGAATGTTATCGAAGCAATAAATACAAGCGCAGTACCCGTCATCAGATATGGAGTAGGAATTATAGACTGGACCAAAAAAACGACATCGATAAGTTTGACAGAAAAACGAGAAAGCTGTTGACAATGTATGGATCCCTAAGGTAACAGATAGTAACCTGCTACCCACAAAAATCCTACTAGGAATAAGACCAAACCTGTGTCAAACCAACAATAATAACAATTGATTCTTTTAATTGGCCACAAGGGCTAACATTAGAAAAAACACAAAGACAATACAATACAATACAAAGGATTCGTGTACAAAAATGATAACAATAAATTTTAAGAAATTATACTCCCAATAGGGGGAGGCACTTGGAGGTCCTTGTGGAAAGAAAACCCACATAACCACGGGGGCCTGATCAATAGGGCAAGAGCCCTTCTCCTTTCAATTCTTCATAGGTGAATACTCAGAATTGGTCCTGTCAAGCTGGTCATTCTTACAACTTTTACCCATCTCTCGACAAACTTGCAAAAAGAAAATACTTCCCTCTCCACTCTCACTTTCCTCTTCAAGTGATACTTGAAGAAGTTGATGAGGCCTTAGCCAAAGAGGAAAGTGCCTGTCTGTCCTTAGCCCTTTCAAACGAGTCCACCATACCATCTCTTTCACCACTGCTATTAGACAAATAAAGATCGCCCGCCCTTCTTTGCCAAGGGAGGGCGGCGGGTCAATCTTCACTATGGATTCGGCTGATAGTCGTATAGGTCCCACATGCGACAGCAGATGTTTGATATAAACCCAGAGGTCAGCAATACTCGGACACTGGACAAGGGCGTGTAGGACGGTTTCGTCGCCTTGCGCGCACCTCAGGCATATCCGTGCCTGTAAAGTTTATCCCGAACAGGCAGCGCCCCTCGGTAGTACTCTGGAATTTGTCTATAGGTCCCGGCCCGAAAGTCCAACCGAAGAGACCGGTCAGTTCGTCATCCACTTCGACGCCCAGAGTTTCCCATAGAACGTCGTCGCATTTTGCCAAAACTAGCCCTCTATAGAACGCTAGGGTGGAACTACCACCGACCGCATTGCCCGACTGGCGGAGAGCTGTGAGCGCTTGTCGGCATTCGAGGTGCTATGCGCCCTTTCTCGGACTACGCCTGGTCCAGGACTGCTGCTCAGTCAAAGAGACGAGCTGTGGAAAAGTATGTCTGACGAACGGTGACCACACCTGCTCACCGTCGTCCAGGAAACGATGGATATGTCGTAGCCTGAGCGCATGTCTGCGCATCAGTAACCACGGCATGCCAAGCCCTCCATACAGAAAATGGAGCGCCTGACCATTGGAACGCGATTCTTCCACAGAAAGCCAAAGAATAAGCGAACCAGTTTGGTCAGCCAGCAATCGGGACAAAGGACGATGGTCAGGCGGTAATATATGATGGATACGATGTACGCATTCGCCACCTTGGCTCGACCTTTTAAGGACAGCTTCCTCTCGGCCCATTTCTGGATGAGATTGACCATCTTGATCTTCACCTCGTCCCAGTTTTTCTCCACCTGGAGGTCCGGACCGAACCAGACTCCTAGCAATTTAACCAGACCGTCTGTCCAGCGCCCCACAACGCTGTTGGATAGCATGGACTTGCCTCTCTAGGTGCCGAGTTGCAAGCCCACCGACTTTGCCGCGTTAATTTTTGCTCCTGTCACAGCTTCATATTCTTGTAGTGTTTCGCCAATCAAGTTTATGTGCCTGTGGTTCGACACTATGACAGTGACGTCGTCGGCGTAAGCAGACACACTTCTACCTCATCCATCCCAGATCACGCGGGACACCCCTCAAAGCCACCAACTTCCTCAGTAACGGCTCGAGAGTCAGAAGAGAGGTGAGAGGGCACCCTTGGTGGACTGAGCGCAAAATGTCGAACGGTTCCGAGATGTGTCCGTTCACTCGATAAGGTTGTGAGCAATGAAGAGATTAGACATGATACCAGTAGTAATTGGTGCGCTTGGAAGTATCAGCACTCAACTACCAACATGCCTCAAGAAGATTGGTACAAATGTAAAGATGGAACACCTACAAAAACCATCATTGTTTGGAACTGCAAGAATTCTCCGCAAGGTTCTCGAGGCATGACCAGAAAATGTGTCATCTTAGTCTGCTGGTTGTGGACAGATGTCACTTTACATCATACCCAGCAACATGGGCTGAGAGTTTTCATAAAATAATCCTTTCTATACTGGGATGGCCTGAATTTTTTGGGAGAGGGGAGTAGTTAATTTTTATCAACCCCAGTTCGTAACTGGTAATTACTGGTAATTTTATCGACCCCGGCAGGATGAAAGGTAAAGTCTACCCGAATTTGAAATCAGAACGTAGAGACAGACTAAATGCCGCTAAGCATTTTTCCCGGCGTGCTAACGATTCTACCAGCTTACTGCCTTTATAATAATAATAATAATAATAATAATAATAATAATAATAATAATAATAATAATAATAATAATAATAATAATAATAATGTGTATCATAGGCAGAAGGCCAGGAATCTGGGAAGAAGAGAGGATACAGGAACAAGAAGAACGATAAGAAGAAAGTGATGTAATATCTTGAACAGAAGTACCAGATGCACGTTTAATACAGATGCCACTGCAAATTATAAATGGTGGTGACTTTGGTTTGTTTAATGTTTGAGGAAACAGACAGAATGGCAATGGAGTAAGTAATGAGAAACCCCTGGGTGGTAAACGGTGGTTTGGGTAAAAATAGAACAGCTGTGTTATTTTAGGCATATATTGCGTCAGCTCGGTAGTAAGATCATCAATTTGGTAAGAAACTTATTTGATGGGAGTTATAATTAGAGCAAAAAATACAGGGATTTCATACTTCTTATATTACAAAGAAGAAAAAAATCCCGTCTTCCACCCTTTTCTGTGGCACTGTCATTAACCACTTGGATATGGAACTTTCGATTTTGCCTTTTTTTTTTTATATTCTTTTAATATTTTAATTCCGAGGTGTATCCATATCTTTTGAAGCTCTTCCAAGAGTGGCAACCAGCAATGCAATTTCTCTTCCACAAGGAGTGGAAGAAACTATGTTAAGAAAGTTCCATGGATTGATAACAGTTCTGAGAATGAATATTTATGAGAAGTGTTCTGTGCAGGATTTAGAGGATGAAATAAAATCATGATGCGATACGGATTTTGGAGGCGTTACACAGAAGAAATGAGGACAAAGGCGGGTAAATTGAGTGAACTTGGGAGGTATTTATATAGTTTGCTAGTTCAACCGAGCAGGAGATATTATAGTTACGTCCGAAGAGTCAGATGGAGGATACAGGCATGTTATAAAGAACTGCTGGATTGGGAGTGTGTTGATGATTGAATATTTGGTATATTTGGTGGAGATGAGGTCTCGAACGCCTGTGTTTAAAGCAGCTGATCCATGGCAATTCGTGGAATATGAGTATGACTCTAGTGTTGGATACATCTATATTATTACATGTATAATAAGTGGGGTTAGCAGATGTCAAGGGTTGAAGTAGTTTCTGGTTCATGGAGAAGGCTTTTAAAACTTTAAGATTCACTTTTGTCTGTTGTAGATGTATGTTTATCACAAAGGTTCATCGGAAATTACGTGGTTTAGTTTTATTTAAATTTTGTGAAGACCTCGTGAATTGATGACGTGCAAGGAGAAATATTTGTTGCAATTGTGTTTTCTTGATAAGGTGTCTTCTTTCTCTGTCTCTTCTACTGTTACTACTGTATCCTGTAACCCTCGGCGCTGACTAGTCTCGTAGCACTTATACTCAAGCATCCCCGATTCAATCGTCACTCATCCTCTCATCACTTATATTGATTTCAACCGTAACCCACCCCAAACCCCTCACTAACCACTACATCCAGTATTTCCTATTCAGAACTTCGGTCTTTTGGGATTTCAGCAGCTCTCGACTTGATCCCTATTCCAGAGAACTATTAACCGTGTCGATCTCACTGATATCGGAGGACTTGTGAAAGCCGTGGGGACACACAATTCCTCCCCAGACGAAATAAAGAAAACAGAAAATTTTAAATTATCTGGAGATGGAAGATATGTAAAAAGTTAATATCTACTTTCTCATCTTTAGATTGTATATTTACCGCATGTATATCTACATAATATTTCGATCAGCTTGATGTCCGATCATCATTAAATTATTATACCTGAATATGTATACATAATACCAAACTGAATACTAATTGTTTATACATAGTACCAGACAAGTAGCCTTTATTTCTAAACAGGCATATAAAAAATTTAATGCAGGTTTTATCTACTACGGCACATGTACATACATCACAACCAATATAATTTCCTAGTTCAAATCCTGTCTGGTACTATGTGCACAGAAATCTGATGACAGAGAGAGATTAAACCAGATCGAAACAGTGTCCAGATGTAAATATTGATTTCAAATTTTGGTACAAGGCCAGCAAGTTCGGGGGAGGAGGTAAGTCGATTACATCGACCTTAGTACTCAACTGGTACTTATTTTATCGACCCGAAAGGATGAAAGGCAAAATCGACCTCGGCAGAATTTGAACTGAGAACGTAAAGACGGACGAAATGCCGCTAAGCATTTTGTCCGGCGTGCTAACATTTCTGCCAGCTCGCCGCCTTTTCAGATGTTAATATTAACATTAAAAAAAATATTACAGATGAGTTTAAAAGTTCGATAATCCTATATTACACAGCCCTGTCACACTTATATGACTGAAGTATGACTTGGAAATCCTGTTCAACTTATATAACTATCACCCCACTAGTCTCGAAATTTTCTGTATACCTATTGTCTGTCCAACAAGCCATATTCCACAATCTTGTCATGCTGTCCTGTTACCCCTGTGTATGTAACTGTTACCCCACAATCCTATCGCACTATCCTGCTACGTTCTGAGTTCAAATTCTAAACCAGATATTCCCTTTCCCTTCGATTGTCAGAATAAGTACTAGTAATACAGTGTAGTCGAGTTTATCGGTAATAAATATTCGATCACAGCCCGCGAATTACCTTACACAGACGATTGTACCAAAGTCACGAATTCGGAAGATAACCTATAGCCATTTGCAAATGAATGTAACAGAGCAACAATCAGCTATGGCTTTTCGATCAACACCAATAAGACAGAAATTAAACCAACAGTTTGCCCTGCTAACCATCATCATCAACGGCAGCAGTAATGTACTGCAGCAATCCACCGTACATTTCCTGCACTCGACTATTGCTGTAGAAGCTCGGCTTTTTACAGGAGACACAGAGCACAACTCGAAATCTTATACCAATGAAAACTACGTCTCAGGCTAAGAAGGACGTGGCAAGACAGAGTGATCAAGGTGATCCTATTGCGAGCAAAGATTCTCGGGCTTGAAGACATGGGAACCAAAGTGTATCTGGGCTGGGTGGGACATGCTCAGCGCTACAGTTTGTATCTTAGTCTTTTATTCTAGGTTGCAAACAGGCACACGAAAACAGGGAGGCCAAAAGAAAGGGTTAAAATAATGAGCTCAGACACACGCTGAAACGTTGCAAAATATCACATTGGTTGGCGACTCCACTGTAGCCAATAATGTGTAAAACATCATACTAACACACGGACTACAATAAAAGAGAAACTGGTCCGTGCTGCCCCCCCCCCCCCAGACACAAATATCAACTCCTAGGACAATTATGTATATGTGCCCCACATGTGCAAAAACTTTTAGATCCTCAATTGGTTTGTCTGCGCACATGCATTTTCATTCCTGGAAGACAGCATCAAGTAGGTTATCGGCGGCAAACTCGGACAAAAGGCTGAGGGGGAGAAAAATAAATCACAGTCACTTACTGGAACGGATTAACGATGTCGTTGACATGAAGATTGAGGCACTGGAACAAACGCTTGGAGTGAAGATGAGTGAAGGTGAGTGAAGGTGAGTGAAAAGTAAATTAAAATTTAAACATAACCCGCGAGTGTTCAATATAGTTCCACTCAAGTGTCCAACACTACTCTACTCAACATGACCGAACGTTGCTCAGCAAGAATACATAGGGTGCGGCGAAAGTATTCAAGTAGAAGAACTTTTGATGGTGACTTCATACTAAACATGTTGGCGCCTTCTCAAAATGTCAGAGCCTCGTTTCTAATTAGCAGTGAGAATATGGTTTTTGGTAGTTGTGGCAATGGTACTGGTGGTGGTAATGGTGGTGGTGGTGGTGGTGGTGATGATGGTTGTGGTGGTGGTGGTGGTGGTAATGGTGATGATGGTGGTACTGATGGTGGTGATGGTTGTGGTGGTGGTGATAGTGGCGGTGGTAGAGGTGGTGGTGGTGATGGTGGTGGTGATGGTGATGGTGATGATAGTGGTAGTGGCGGTGGTAGAGGTGGTGGTGGTGGTGGTGGTGATGGTGGTGGTGATGGTGGTGATGGTGGTGGTGTTGATGGTGGTGTTGATGGTGGTGGTGATAGTGGTAGCCATGGTGGTGATGATATTGGTGATGATGTTAAGGTTGGTGGAGCCGATGTTCGTTTTGGTGGTGGTGGTGGTGGTGATGATGGTGTTGGCAATGATGATATTGGCGACGGAGGTGTTAGTGGTGTCGGTAATGATGGTGGCGATGGTAGCGATGGTAGCGATAGTAGTAGTTGTATTGGTGATGATGGAGGTGAAGGTGGCGGTGATGGTGATGATGGTGGTGTTGATGGAAATATTTTCATCAAAACTAAAAATATATCTTCTATTTGATATGTTTCCATCTGTATTTATGATTCATCATCACTGCTCTTCCAGACATCTACATCGCCCTCATTATCACCAACTTTATCGCCTTCATCATCAGCGGCACCAGTAATCCGACATTACAATGTATATCTTAACAACAACAACACTGAGTATTTCTACTTCAGACTTTAGGTTTCATATTTTGTGAGTGAAACCTATTAGCGTAAACTACCGTATAGGAGGACGGCTGCTTATGTTATTCTACAATGGAAGAATAAAAGGTGAAGTCGACCCTGGTGTAACAAACACTGCAGGTTACTTTGTCCAACACTCCTCAGATTCAAGCATCAACTGGACTCAACATTCTGCTGATTTGCTATCCACTAGTGGGCTCATTACAGGGCCGTTGCATGACTCTTAGAGGAACCCCTGCAACTTTCGAGGTCCAACTTTTAGAGGCTCCCCCCCCCACACTGCAACTTTTTGTTTCGGGGCCCGACTTTTAGAGGAACCCTGCAACTTCCTCCTGCAACTTTCTGTTTAGAGGTCCGACTTTTAGAGGGCCCCTGCAACTTTTTGTTTTGAGGTCCCATCTCTTCAATCAAAATTCATAACCTACGTACCTTTTATTCATAACTATATTTTACTTTATTCTGTCTGAAGTTTTTTACTCGTCTGGGTTGAAATTTTCAGTTAAT
>JAOPUL010003388.1:46626286-46637894 GCA_027564515.1 Octopus rubescens | reverse complement strand
TCCGTCTACCAAATCCACTCACAAGGATTTGGTCGGCCCGAGGCTATAGTAGAAAACCCTTGCGCAAGGTGCAGCGCAGACTCGGAATCATGTGTCTTGGATGCAAGCTTCTTAACACAGAGCCATGCCTGCTCCTATAGGTGTGAATAATATGAATATAAACATACGTATTCACAGAATAAATATTAGTGTATTATAGTTGAGTTGAAAACATATTGATATACGTATTCTTATGGCGTGTCTGACGCATAAACATGCATAAACATATATAGCCTAAATGAATAAGCTGGAAGCAGATATGTATTACTTTTAGTCTTTTGTATAGAAAAAAACTTGACGTTAGCATTTTTTAATTTTGCGGCTTAAAAGGGATGTTTTATAGTATAAGAAAAAATCTCATATTTAACTCACTTGGATCGAGTTTCGCTGAATTCAGTTTCGCAGCATTTCACGTAATTTTTCAATATTTAAAACCATTTGGGGCTTAATTAATAGATAGGCAAGTCACTATTCCCAAAGAAGGTACGTAAATTTCGTGTCTGTTTATTTTCGTCGCTTGTGATCTCAAACTAATCGATTTTTTTTTTATTTCTATAAAGAGGAGTGTTTTCTATTCACCGTTTTTTTTTGTTTTTGGGGTGTGGTTATTGTAGCTAATATTTATGTGGATTTCGTTGTTCTTGTTACTGTCAGTCAAAATCTAGTGCAACGATGAGATAGACCACTCGAAGGTTAGTAATTCTCTTTTGGTCCACATGTTCATTCAGACTGCTATATGCATATATATATATATATTGAATGAATGAAAGTTCGCTAGACGCATTGTGTAAAATACATATGTAATAGAAGTAAAGCTTCTACCGATACAAAATAGATTAAAAACATTTTAAAATATTCCGGCGCAGACGGCCATAGAAAAATATATTATAGGTTTTTAACCTATTTTGCATTGGTAGAAGCTTTACTTCTATTACATATATATATATAAATATACATATATAATAATAATAAGTAATAGATAAAAAACAACAACAAGTCAATGAGACGCACGTGTAGACTTATTTAGTTCAACGCTCGGATGGAAAACAGAAAGAAAAAGAAAAAGAGTATATTTACGTTTCGGGCATTGCCCTTCGTCGGAAAGAGGAGAGAGAGAAGGAGAAATCCGGTGGAAAGAAGGAGGGGGAGAAGGAGAAATCCGTTGGAAAGAGGAAAACTGGGAAACCGCGTGTGTTCACATTGTTTGGACGGAGTATTATATATATATATATATATATATACACACATGCATATATATTCCTTGCCTCTCCATCTACGTATTTATGCTAATGAACTATATTTTCAAAGTTACCCACCATATAATGGGTAACACTAGTTTTTAAAATAAGGAAGAATTTAGTAAAACTACTTTGTCATTAAGTTTGTGTTTTGTAATATAAATTACCATGAAATTTAGATCACTTTAAAACAAGAAGTTTGTATTGTAGACCCAGGGGCAGTCTCTAGAGGATTGGTAACAAAAGGGTGCTTCATCATTGTTTTCTGTAAGCACCAACAGTTATGTCTCCAAACACCAACTTGATAATTAAAAGAAAAATTACTTTTTTTTTCCTAAAACTTTGCCAATTCTTAACTATTTTCAAAATAAATTGAGAGACATAAGAAGAGTATTTTATTAGGAAACAGTCAGAATATTTTGATTCTCTGCTAAAGCCTTAAGGGTGGATTCATGTACATATATTTACTAGTTCATGTGTTATTATTCCTCTGTCTCTTCAAGCAGTTAGTATAAATATATATACACGACTGTGAAACAATTGAAAACTGTCCAAGCCGTCTTGATACTAATGAAACAAATATGGACAGAGGGCAGAAGATAGAACAAAAATAGTAATTCCATACCTCTAGCTGTAGACTTGAAATGGTAAACGTATGTTAAAAACAGCACCATCAACTTACAGAATGTTTATTGATTGTGTAAATATTGTTCCTATAGCAACAGTACAGTGGCAATGTTCCTTACATAATGGATAGTGTGGGGTTGGAGAGGTTGTGGTGGTGGTGGTGGTGGTGATGGTGGTGGTGGTTTTGGTGGTGGTGGTGGTGGTGGGACAGGTTAAATTCAATTTTGTGTAGGCAAGAGCAAACAGTTACTATAATGTGATTTAAGACAGATTGACATTTCTATTTGTGTAACATAGCAAACTGGACATGCAATCCTCGTGTAAAGATTCCAATCTATTATAAGAGATGACAACAAGTAATAGATGCATTCTGTGCTCTCTGTTCTATGTTAATTGGATCCTGGAAAGAGAAATGAAGCCAAAGGGATATTCAGACTTTGAGAAGTTTACAGAGAATTTTTCCATCTTCGTTATGCTGATGAACCAATGTGTTCAATTTACATATAAAACTATGGTTGAATATCACAGCTGTTAAAAGTATAATATTATATGACAGTGAAACTGGAGCAGGGAAAGTGGAAAGTTTGTTCTTACAAATTGAAAATGAAATGAATACATGCTATACCTGTGTAAGATGAAAGGAGAGGAAAATTAGGGAGAGTGGTGATGGTGGTTGTGGCGGTGGGGTATATTTAATACAGGAGGAGCGGGAGAAGTGGTTAACTGGAAATGGAATAAGAATCTAGGGAGATACATACATTCAATATGTGTGTGTGTATGTATGTATGTAAATATGTATGTATGTATATGTGTAAATAAGTATTATGGTATGTATTTATGTTTGTGTATATATAAAACCTAAATTTAACACACACACATATATACACATATGAATGTGTAACTGCATGCTTGTTTGCATGTGTGTATGATATATATATATATATATATATAGAGAGAGAGAGAGAGAGAGATACATACACACATGTATGTATGGATGTATGTGTGTGTATATGCATCTAAAACTAAGGTTATTATTTTATTATTTTAAGATGAATCTAAGAATAAGAGCAGAACATTTAATGAATGGAAAGACTCAACGTAAAAAAATAGAGTGAAATTTGTTTTGACTGGGACTTTAAGTTTCACCTAATGGCTGGACCATTAAAGGATAGTAGCTAAAGGGATTGGAAATATCTGGTGAAGTAGGACATGTACTATTCTCTCACTGAGTCAAGATACAGAAAGGATTCACTCCTAATGTTTCACATTTTTTTTCACTGCTTTCGCAGATTCCCATGACTCTCTATGGTCATCCAATCCCATTATTATGAATTTGAATTGGGAGCTTGAGTCATAGTGAATCTTTCATTAGCTGATTACTCAACCATGGATGCCTTCCTTATGGATATGTTGCAGTTATACTTTTGATAGAGCTTGGTGATCGTGACCGTTGATCTTCTAAGATTCCGCCACTCAGCATCAATGTAAGAAACATTGTTGGCTCAGTTGAGCTTTTCTGCTACCACTTAATAATCTGCCATGCTGCAAACCCATAACCACTGTATCCGTGGAAGAGTAGCTGAACAGGTGCCAAGCCTTGCCGAAGGACAACCATTAACTATGCAGGGCAGGGTCGTCACTCCATGAGGTATTTTCAAATGAGATGTTTCACATACTACATCGTAAAATGCTGCAAGGGCAAAGAAAATACCCTGGAAAGAAGCAATAAGAGAGGCACCAAATTATTGGACCCCAAAATAGTTACAGCACAACTAATTCTAATTAAGAAGGAAATTAGCAAGTTGTAGTTTGGATTTTTGTCAGGAAAGATTACCACTGCTCACTTCTTTGATATAATGACATGGAGAAGGTCTTTGATAGGCTATTCAGAGATGCCATCAACAAGGTGAATGTTAACAATGGGGTTAGCAAGGAATCTAGTGTATAAGCAGATATATGTCCATCAAGGCTTGGTTCTCAGCTCCCTCCTGTGTTTTATTGTTTTCCAGGCCTTAAAGGAAGAGTTCAAGATTGGCTTTCTTAGGAAACATCTATATGTGGATGACTTAGTTCTTATGGCAAAATTTGATTTTCGTCATTGCTGATCTGCCCTACCCTATACTAGGTGCCGACTACTCCTTACGTGGATGTAATGAGGCAGCGTCTTTTGGACAGCACTACTTCTTTGTCGACTCCTGCAAGGGAATCTTCGATTGCTTTAGTCAGTCCATCGTTCTTCGTTGCTGCTTCTGGAAATGAATATCATACTCTTCTTGCTTCGTTTCCGGAATTGACTGATTTGTGTTTCAAACCAACTGAAACCAAGCATTCAACAAGACACTTCATCGACACCAAGGGACCTCCTGTTTTTTCTCGTCCATGTCGGTTGGCTCCAGACATGCTCAAAGCCGCCCGGGCTGAATTTGACCACATGCTCCAGCTTGGTCTCATTAGACCTTCCACTAGCCCTTGGGCCTCACCTCTTCACATGACGCGTAAGGGTGATACAGACTTCCGCCCAGTGGGTGATTATAGACGTCTTAACGCCTCTACCATCCCTGATCGATATCCATTATCTCATCTGCAGGATTTTTCAGCTGCCTTGCATGGTTGCACGTTTTTTTTTATAAAATTGACCTCGTTCGTGCATACCACCAGATTCCCATGAATCCAGCAGACATTCCAAAATCTGCCGTCACCACTCCATTCGGCAGTTTTGAATTTTTATCGATGCCTTTTGGGTTAAGGAACGCAGCAAGCTCATTTCAAAACTTCATGGACGAGGTGATACGCAGGTTGAATCCAGTGTTTGCCTACGTTGATGACCTCCTCATCGCCAGCACCACCCTAGAAACACACAAGCTTCACTTGACACATCTTTTCCAGCGACTGACCGCTTATGAGGTCAAAATCAATTCTGCCAAGTGTGTATTCGGTGTGGATTCTTTGGAATTTTGGGGACACGTCATTGATAGCAAAGGGATACGCCCAGTTCCGGAGAAGGTAAAAGCTATTGAAGAACTTACCCCCACCAACCTCGTTGAAACAATTAGCTTTATATATGTGTGCTTTGAGATCCAGTACCAAAAGAGAATTTTTTCGTGTTCTTTCAAATGTTTATAGATTCTTATGACATTGACTAGTATATGTATATATATATGTATATATATATATATATATATATCATCCTCATCATCATCATATATATATATATATATATATATATAAACAGGTAATAGGGATTAATAAATCCAGGGAGATATCTTGTAAGCATTCAGTGGCTAAGTAAACTTGGTTAACTATACCAATCAGATATCAATAGATCTCAATAGAATTAACATCCATGGTAATTCCTCTCATTTTATAAGTAAATCCAAACAACGCATAGAAGAAATTCAAAAAATTCAGAGTATATGACAACATAAACAAGCAGAGAGAATATCACATCTTTATTTGAGGATTACATCATACAAGTCCATCAATCTTTTCTATTGTGTAAGCATTTTATAAATAGAATAAGGTACAAAATACAAATCAATCCATATCAGATCAATTGTAAAATTCAAAATATCTGAATTTTTTTTCCGTATCATGCTTGAGTCCTGTTGCAAAAAATGTTGAGTTCAAGTCCTGTTGCAACAAGTGGCTACATCAAGAGTTCTATTGCAAGATGTGACCGCGTTGAGAGTCATGTTGCAAGAAGCAGCCATATTGAGAATCCTGCTGCAGGAAGTGGCCGCATCAAGAGTTCTGTTGCAAGAAGAAGCCGTGTCGAGTTCGAGTTCTGTTGCAAGAAGTGGTTGCATGGAGAGCCCTGTAGCTAAAAGCAGCCGTAGCAAGAATTCCATTGCAAAAAGTGGCTGCATTGAGAGCCCTGTTGCAAGAAGTGGCCACATCGAGCGTTCCTGTTGCAAGAAGCGGCCGTGTCATGAGTTTCTGTTGCAAGAAGCGACTGCGTCAAGTGTCCTGTTGCAAGAAGTGGCTGCGTCAAGAGTTCATGCTGCAAGAAGCAGCCGCATCAAGAGTCCAGTGCTGGTGCCACGTAAAAAACACTCACGATAGTGCCACGTAAAAAGCACTAGCGCCAAGAGTCCAGTGCCAGTGGTACATTAAAGCACCCAGCGCACAATGTAAAGTGGTTGGCGTTAGGAAGGGCATCCAGCTGTAGAAACCAAGCCAAATCAGACTGGAACCTGGTGCAGCCCTTCGACTTGCCAGCTCCGATCAAACCATCCAACCCATACCAACATGGAAAATGAATGTTAAAGGAGGATGATGATGATGATGTTACACACTGTAAAGTGGTTGCCATATGAACTAAGAAAGCATAGGGTTGTGAGGTCCCTTTAGTCCAGTTTCGTTGAGGGTCATTCAACCTCTCTAATGTTGGTGTCATGAGAGAATACACCCAGTACACTTTGTAAAGTGGTTGATGTTAGGAAGGGCATCCAGCTGTAGAAACTGTACCAAATGAGACCTACAAACACCAGTGTATGGGAACAGCAGCTCCTAATAAAAAATGGATCAAATCATGATGACCCAATGTATGCAGTCTGGAAAGTGAACGTAAAATAATGATGTATAATGGGTGCCATTGTTACAAGCTGGACATTTTTAGTGTCATTGTTTGGTAAGTGATTATATAATTTATAATCTGTCCTAGGAGTGCGACCATATTGTCTTGTAAATATAATAGTTGTCTAATTAGTCAGACCAACATACTTTACAATTAGGTGCGTTTACGTTGTTGCTCACATTGCTAGGAATAGCAGCCAAATCTCCCTCAGACCACATTCTGCTGTCTAAAAAACTAAAAAAGAGAAAACATTTGATAATGCAGTGTAGTACCATCATTGTTTTAATGTTCATTTTTCTATGCTCAGAAGGGTCGAATGTAATTTTTGATGGGGATTTTCTATGACCATATACCCTTCCTGTTCCCAACCCTCATCTGTTTCACAGCAAGTTAAGATACCCCATGACCAGACATGTTTTCATGGAAGATTGGACACTGCTTGCATGCGCCCAATACACTGTGTAAAGTGGTTGGTGTTAGGGAGGGTATCAAACTGTAGAAACCATGCCAAAACAGACAACTGGAGCTTTGTACAGCTCTCTGGCTTGCTAGCTCCTGTTAAACCATCCAACTCATGCCAGAATGGAAAACGGATGTTAAATGATGAATAATGATGATTTTCAGCGTCACCCAACCATCCTCTCTTCTAAAATGTGAGTAGTCATGTTGCTTCTCTACTTCAACAAACCTGTTAGGCTCTAGTCTTTTTCTTTCACACTTTACCCCTCTCTATTCCTTACTTTACAAGCATAAAGTTGCCTTCCCCACCTTGGGGTACATATTCTTGTAAGCTGCATAGTGACCTCACTATTGCTAGTGGCATGATAAAAGCACCCAGTATACTCTGTAAAGTGGTTGGCATTAGGAAGGGCATCCAGCCATAGAAACCATGCCAAAGCAGACACTGGAGTATGATGCAGTTCTTGAACCCTTCAGACTTTGTCAAACTATCTAATCCATGACAACATGGAATATGAATGTTCAATAATGATGATGACTGTTGAGATATTTGATTTTTAACATTAACACAAGGGTGTAAATCTGGACCCCAGTACTTGATTGGTACTTTATTTTATTGACCCTGAGAGAGATTAATAGCAACATTGACCTTAGTGAGATTTGAACTCAGAATATTAAGTTCCGTAACTAAACACTGCAAAACATTTTGTCTGTCACTCCACCCATTCTACCAATCCACTCCACCCCCTCACCTTTTGAATAATATTAAATGTTTAGATATTCCTATCATGTGATTGACCAGACTATTGGATGTTGTTATACATCACTGGTCACAATGCACTTTGCATTGTTTTAGCTTTCGAATGGCTAGGTAAACAGGCTAACCTTCCTCCTGATCGGAAGGCTGGTCTGTTGCAGGGTTACCCATTTACAGCTGAGTGGACTGGAGCAATGTGAAATGAAGTATTTTGCTCAAGAACACAATGCACTGCTTGGTCTGGGAATTGAACTCACAATCTAGCCAATATAAGTGCAATACCCTAACCATGAGGCCACATGCCTTCAAATATTAATGTCAAATCTGTTTAATTCAGATACTGTGAAATACTTTGTCCTATTTTGCTATCAAACTAATTTATATTTCATTTAAGGACCAACTTGTCCTATTTATCATTATTATTCCTATCTGGCTCGTCTCTTGCTGCTCTCTTGTACTATTGTTGTTTAGAGGAACTGATTTGTAGAAATGTCACCAAAATTGTCTCTTGGAAAAAAAGACAAAAAACAAAAAAGCACACACGCATAAAAAAAAGGCAAAAATTTGTAAAATTGTTATATGAGGGAATATTTCAGATAGTATCTGGGTTTATTTTTTATTCTCTCTGCTGGGAAAGGTCATCTGCTGTGGTAGCTCTTCCAGCTCCTCCTCACAACATCAACTCAACTACTATTACTAACAGTTTAATGGAGCAGGAAGTCATTAATACAGCAAATGGTTGGCTTTTTTGTTGTTTTTGTTGTTTTTTGTTTAGTTTTATTTGTTTATTTTTATTTTTTTGGTGTCATTTCTCAAACTGTTGTTGTAATTATGTTTGCCAGATAGACAGCATCAGAGGCCTTGCTTTTTAAGCGATGAGTCTTAGTGACCTTCAGCTAGTTATTTGGCAGTGTTGTTGTTGAACGGCGACGAACTTTCTCCATGATATTGCTGCTGTCGCTGCTGCTTCTGAAGTGATGTCGCTGCTACGTATGAACTCTGTGTAAGTAGAACTGAAATTCTTTAGGTTACATTGGATGTAAAAGAGGGGGAGATTCTATTTTGTGTTTAACCAAACAATGTAAACATTTTCATTATTTCACTACTAAGTAGTAGCATGATGGAGTTAAATGGTAGATTTCTCATACAAGAACTCGTTTTCTTCTCCTGAGCTTCAGATGTCTGTGAAAAACTTTTGAAATATTTCTTTATCAATTTAAATAAATTATTTTATTATAAATATTTGAAATGTGTTCTTTGAATAACCTTATCTGTCTGAACTTTACATAAGATACAAACATGTGAAAGAATAGATTTTAAAGTTTCATGAAATTTTTATATATTCATAAATTTTGAGAATTGCAATTTTTATTTTACTTTTAAAATATTTTAGTGTGTTTTATTTTTGTGTGTGTCAATTTAATGTGGAACTGATTATCTTTTAGTTAAATTTTCCTTTATTAACATTCATCATTAAACTTAATCAAGGAATCATAAAGAGATAAGCTTGTAGTATGAGCATTTAATATGATACAAATATATATATATATGTGTGTGTGTGTGTGTGTGTGTGTGTGTGTGTGTGTGTGTACATCTGTCATTCTCTCACTAGCTGATGTTGGGATGATTTTTTGTCTCCCTCTGATATATATTGTTTTTAAACACAGGACATCCATAGATTTTATCTCCGATGAAAACCACAGTAACTTGCCTGTCAACAGTGTATATACATTAAGTATGATACATCATCATCCTTTAATGTCCATTTTCCATGCTAGCATGGGTTTGATCGGAGTTGGCATTTGAATCTAATATTGCTTCAATTGCATTCACCAGATTATATATATATATATATGTATATATATACACACACACACACACACACAGACACACACACACACATTATTGTCCTTATGTACTTATCTTTCTTTGCTACGTGTGAGATACAGTGACACTCTGCTAACTATTTAGGTTTGTTAAATTATCATCTGTTATTAGACATGGTTATTTTCCCCATTATATTTAGATATTTTTCTTATGTTAGCATATACCTCTAATAACGTTCAATATTTTACACTGTTTTTGTCTAAACCCCTTTCTTATAATTATTTAAGTCTGATCAATTTTGTCTGTCTTTTACTGACTATGTGATGTGTTGTCTTTTAACAACAGCAATCTATCTCGATTCGTGCATTCCAGTAGTAACTTCTATTTACAACAGATGTATTTTAGATTGTGTGTTTCTAACACTTGTTTTGTAAGCAGTGGACTGATGCTGAAAATCCACCCACTGTTTCACTGCAAGATGTGTAAACCACTTCTAACTATATTTTTATCTCCCGTCATCCTATTAAAATGTTTATCAGCAGTCCTGCTGCAACTTTAGAAATTTCCTAGCCAGTCCTTCAATGAAAATATACCAACCAGTACAAGGCTGAACTAGATTGTGAATAAACCTTCCTATTACTATATTAGTCATAGAACTTTTCAATAGTGAAGATTACTTCCATGAATCTGTGAAAATAATTGTCATGTTGTTGTTGTTGTTGTTGTTGTTGTTGTTAAGCTCCAGGTCAACCTTGATGATTAGTCATGTGATCAATGGCACTCCAGCCATAGCTATCTAGTCCGTTTAGGTATATCCAGGATTACATTAGCTAACGTAACCTTACTTAACTGTTTCGTTACTATATTTCTGTTGAAACACACTGCTTTTGTTTCAGTTAATTTTTGTAAATAATGAAGAATTTAATAAAATAACTTTATTATTAAACTGGCATTTGGAACATAAATTAACCAGAAATTTTGATGGCAGGTTTTAATTTAGATCACTTTAAAAAAGTTTGTATCATAGAATCAGAGGCTGTCTTAGGCTTGTTGGAATCAAGTGTTAACACACTTTGGTTACCATATTTCTGTTGAAATACTCTGCCTTTATTTTCATTAATTTTTAAAATAATGAAGAATTTAGTAAAATAACTTTGTTGTTATTAAACTGGTGTTTGGAACATAAATTAACATGAAATTTTGATGGAAGGCTTTCAGTTTATATCATTTAAAATAGGAGGTTTGTATCATTGTAACCAGAAGCAGTCTCAGGTGGTTTGATATCAAAAGGGTGAAGCAGGTGGAGTGTGATTTGAAGGTGATTTTGTAGTTATTTCTAGGAAGTTATGTGATCACATAGAAGATATTTCATTATTTTGAAAATGTGTCAGCTTTTCTTGTGTTGTGTTTGAACGGTTTGCTCTAGAAAGAGAATCCAACTTGATTTTTATAAAGTTGCTTATTGATGAATAACTGAGGTAAAGGAAAGAAATTCACTCTCATTTGTTTTCCATCATGCTCTCTAACTCACCGTCCTCTGTTTTCCAACCGGGGTATCCTTGTATCTACTCTACAACAAGACACCTATATCTGTCCCCTCTATACCCTAAATTTCCCAACTGGTACAAACCCACACACCCTTAATACTACTCCCCCTCCCAGTTGAGGTGTTATTGTCTTGCTAGGTTCTTGGTGACCCTGTCAGTGCTGGTGCCATGTAAAAAAGCACTGATACTGGTACCACGTAAAAAGTGCTAGTGCCAGGTAGAAAGCACTGGTGCTGGTGTCACATAAAAAGTACCCAGTACACTCAGAAAAGTGGTTGGCATTAGAAAGGGCATCTAGCTGTAGAAACCATGCCAAAACTGACAATGGGACCTGTTGAGACTTCAGGCCTTGTCAGCTCCTGTCAAACTGTCCAACCCATGCCAGCATGGAAAATGGATGTTAAGTGATGATGAGGATCTTAAATGCAGGGTTGAGATCATTATAACTATGTATGCACATAGGGCAAGTGTCTTCTACTATAGCCTCGGGCTGACCAAAGCCTTGTGAGTGGATTTGGTAGACGGAAACTGAAAGAAG
>JAOPUL010003388.1:46608097-46622520 GCA_027564515.1 Octopus rubescens | reverse complement strand
TGTGTTTGTCCCCCACCACCGCTTGACAACCGGTGTTGGTTAGTTTACGTCCCCATAACTTAGCGGTTCGGCAAAAGGGATCGATAGAATAAGTACCAGGCTTGAAACAATAAATACTGGGGTCGATTCACTTGACTAAAAATTCAAGGTGGTGCCCCAGCATGGCCTCAGTCTGATGATTGAAACAAGTAAAAGATATACACAGAATATATAAGGAGTTTTCATCAACTGCTGTAAACTAATAGGTATGTACTATGAGTGCTCAGTTTCATTTACCACTAAAACTCCAGTTTGAACTGCAACTGAAGGTGCAATGTTGAGACTGCCTATCAGAGGCAGCTATATGTATATATGCCACAAAACCTCCTAAAATCTAGACACCAATATCTAAGCCTTGTCCAAGTCTAATTAGGTTACCTATGAAGAAAACCAAACAATACCAAAGTAAGCGACCCCCAACAAACTCTGAATCCACAAACACCTTCCACTTTACAAGAATGAAGGACAACCCAGAATAATGAGACTAAGATATAAGAAATTCACAATCGATCATAACATGTGCATTCCCATCATCAGCTGCCCAAACGGATTTACTATGGTTTCAACACCTGGGCAGTACCATCATTATTACTGTTGTTGTCATTCTGATCATTTTTGGGGTCTGTTCTACATTTATATTCTAAATGTGAACACTTGCTTGCATGGGTTGGACAAGTTTTCTTCTGCACAGCATCTTGCCACTTGTTGCAATTATTTGTCATCCTTTTTTCATTCATTTACCACCTTCTTCTTCATGAGTTTTGACCTCTTGAGAAAAGTAAGTGCTGAACACTTTTCATCAACAAACCTGTCACAACAATTATTAAAACACTCATTTACATATTTCTCAATGCTTCTACATTTATATTCTAAATGTAAACACTTACTTTCCTGCTTGTGCAATTAAAACCTTTTAATTTTATGAAGGGTTTCTTTGGTGCAATTGGTAACACATCTATCATCTACAGCAGATGATGAATGATTCAGGTCCTGCAGGTAGCTTTTGGCCATTTTTCTTTCTCCAATGAGTTTTTAATCTAATTTATTACAAGCTATTATAGCTGTATTTGCTTCAAGATACATTGTTAAAGGACTTATTTTATATATTTCTCAATACTTCATCTCTAATCTAAGTATAAAGACTTAATATCTTGTTTGAGATTAAAACCTCTAATTTGGTGAAAGAGAGAGAGACAGATGGTTACTTTGGTGTAGATGGTAACACATCTGTCATTGATTCAGCAGATGCGTAGTTCAAATCCACAGGTAACTTTTGGCCATATTTGCTTCAAGAGTCTCCATTTAATGACTTAATTAGTAATTCTTTGTTTTTTTTATTTTATCAAGTGTTTGCCTGATGATAACTGAAAGCCTAAGGGAGATTCCACAGCTGCCATCAAAACACCCAAAGTGCTACATGATGTGGTTATTTCAATATAAAGTGAGTACTACTTAACTTTTTTAGTGATTATTAAGTCATAGGTATTGCCCTTCTATCCTGGAATCAGTGGTAAATAAAGAACAAAAATAACAGTTTAGTACTTATATTTTGTTTGGGGACACGGGCATAGCTTTGGTAAAAAGTTTGTTTCCCAACCACATGGTTTTGGGTTCAGTCCCACTGCATAGCACCTTGGATAAGTGTCTTCTACTATAACTCTAGGATAACCAAAACCTTGTGAGTGAATTTGGTGGACTTAAATCTGAAAGAAGCCCATCATATCTGTCATCATTTAATGTTCACTTTTCCATGTTTACATGGGTCAGATAATTTGTTGAGGTAAATTTTCTATGGCTGGATGCCCTTCTGGTCATCACCCCTCACCTGTTTCCAAGTAACATGATATTTTCCCATGGTCAGATAGGGCTTACATGGAAGATTGAAAACAAATGACATTACTTGTTTGATGCTGCTGCTCATTTACAATCATTGGGTGATATCAAGACAAGGATACACATGAACACACACACATACACACAGCAGGCTTCTTTCAATTTTATCTACCAAATCCACTCACAAGGCTTTGATTGGCCCGAGGCTATAGTAGAAGACACTTGCCCAAGGTGCCATGCAGTAGGACTGAACTCAAGACCCCTGTGTATGTTGTGTGTGTGTGTGTCCTTGTCTTGACATTGAGGGTTAGTTGTAAATGAGCATCACCATCATACAAATGGTGTTGTTAGTTTCCAATCTTCTGTGGTAACATGTCTGGCCAGGAGAAAAAATACCTTGCTTGGAAACAGGTATGGGTTGGTGACAGGAAAGGCATCTAGCTGTAGAAAATCTGCCTCATCAAATTTCATGTGACCCATGCAAGATTGGAAAAGTAGACATTAAAACAATGATGATGATATATTTACTGTTCATTGCTGTATCTGAGACTCAGAGCTGGCTATGTCTATCTAATAAAGTGGTGATGGTCTGTATTTAGTAACCAATACTGCAACTGAGTTCCTGGAAAACACTTAACTTTCAATAATGCAATCAACCCCACCCACTGTAACCAGAGAAGTACAGTTTATTACCACAGGCTGTTGAGTCATCTTATAATAATTACTCTCTTTAGCAGTACTTGACCCATATTTGCTATGGGCCAGGGAAAAAATAACATATGAAAGTCATTTCAATTCATTTTTTTCTAGAAAATGGATATTTCCTTCTCTGAAGTCCATAGCACTGAATTCTTATTAATGAATAATTTTGCTTATGAAAAGTCACGCAATTTATTGTCATTGTTATCGTGATCATTGTCATTATGCCCACTTTTCTATGCAGCTATGAATTGGACAGGACTGTTTGAATTGGTCCCTTTTATGTTGAGATGCTCTTATTGTTGCAAACCTTTATAGTTTTCTCTCTTATGACACACAGGGACATGGTGTAATTATTCCAAAAATTGTGATCCACCTTTAATTTATATTTGTTATAATATCAATATTTTCTATTTTGCCACAATTTGTTAAAGCTTGTGTGGTTGGGAAGGTTGTTTCTAGTCTTCTGTGAAAACTTGTCTGACCATGGAGAAAAGTGTGTGTGTATATATATATATATATATATATATATATATAAAGTGCTAATGCACAAAACTCTCAACCCTTGAGTCACTCTGTTGCTTCTGTTAAATATTAATAATATATATCTTTAAATGACAATGAATGCATTATTTATTGACTTAGAATCAAGATTAATGGTTAAATGCACATTTACAAATGTTCAAACTGATGACCACTGCTTTCCCAAACACAGCCGATAATGCAGACCAATTTATTCAACAGCATTATGAATCATTTCATTTGGAACTGCGAGACATTGTCTTTCAATTTCTTCTTTCAACTCATCGACTATTGCTGGTTTTGAGCCGTAAACCTTATCTTTGAGATATACCCATAAAAAGATGTCCATCGGAGTGAGATCTGAGGAACGCTCAGGGAATTCAATGCTATCTTTCCGCCCAATCCATCTGTTTGGAAAAGTTGCATCAAGATAGGCCCTTACATCATGATGGTAGAGTGGAGGTGCTCCATCTTGCTGAAAGTAAATCTCTTTGTCACTAAACAACTCTTTGACAACTCAGTGACAGTTTGGTAAAAAAAAGAATGCCCAATGCTGATATCTTACACCACACTGTAACTCCTGGTAAGTTCAAATGGTGTTCCATAGTAACACGTGGATTTTCAGGAGCCCAGTAGGTGCAATTTAATCAGTTGAGCCATTTAATGTAAAGCTGGACGCATCACTCCAAACAATTTTGGATGGAAATGTTGCAACTTCCTTGCATTTGCCCAGATTCCACTCACAAAATTCAACTCTCTGGTCAGGATCATCTTCATTTAGAGCATGGATTAATGTTGGAACGTAACATTTCCAATAAACTCGCTTCAAAATGCAATGAGCGCTTGATTTTGGGATTACTGTCTCACTAGCCATATGTCGTACAGATTTCTGTGGGAATCATCATCATGCTCCTTTAACGTCTGTTTTCCATGCTAGCATGGGTCTGATGGTTTGACCGGAGCTGGCAAGTCAGAGGGCTGCACCAGGTTCTAGTCTGATTTGGCTTGGTTTCTATGGCTGGATACTCTTCCTAATGCCAACCACTTTATTGGGTGCTTTAACATGTGTATTGGGTGCTTTAACATGCCACTGGCACCAGACCCTCGGCTTTAATGCTTTTTATATGGCACCATCACAAATGCTTGTTATATGGCACCAGCACCGGACAAGGCTCTGGACACTGCTGCTTCTTACAACTCGGACTCGATGCGGCTGCTTCTTGCAACATGACTCGGACTCAATGCGGCCGCTTCTTGCAACATAACTCGGACTCGATGCGGTCACCTCTTGCAACACGACTCGGACTTGATGCGGCCGCTTCTTGCAACACAACTCGAACTCGATGCAACTGCTTCTTGCAACACGACTCGGACTCGATGCGGCCACTTCTTGCAACAGGCCTCAGACTCGATGTAGCCATTTCTTGCAACAGGACTTTCAATGCAGCTACTTCTTGCAACAAAAACTGCAGATACCCATGAAATCGAGTCCATCAAATGCCCTGGAGGCTCTTTAGAAGTAGTGGAGGATTTCTGCTACCTAGGGGACAAGATTAGCAGTAGGGGAGGATGTACAGATAGTGTAGTGGCTAGAGAATAGGATGGCGAATATTCAGAGAGCTCTTACCTCTGTTGGGAATGAAAGGCCTCTCTCTCCATGTAAAAGGAAGACTGTATGACGCATGGCAATACTGTACTCGAATGGCAATTCTACACGGAAGTGAGACATGGGCCTTAAATATAGAGAACATGCAAAGGCTTGAAAGAAATTAGGCTAGTATGCTCCGCTGGATGTGTAATGTAAGTATACATGTGCAAAAAAGTGTCAGTGAACGAAGAGAGAACTAAGAGAGAGAGAGCTGGACATAAGCGGAATTAGAGGCAGTGTGCAAAAGAGATGGAGGCTGATAACCCCATAAAGAAATGCCTTTCACTCAAAGTAGATGGAACTCAGGGAAGAGAGAGACCCAGGAAAACATGGGACAAAGTACTGAGGGACAACCTCAGAACGCTGAGCCTTTCAGATGAGATGACGGGGCACCGAGATGCTTGGTGCTTTGCTGTATTGGAGAAGACCCAGCTGCATCGAGAGTCCTGTGCCCATTAGGCACACGTGTCTAAAAGTAGCAGTGTCGAGAGCTCTATTGCAAGAAGTGGCCATGCCAAGCCCTGTTGTGAGATGCAGCCACACCAAGCCCTGTTGTGAGAAATGGCTGCGCCAAGCCCTGTTGCAAGAAACGGCCGCGCCAAGTTCTGTTGCGAGAAGTGGCCACGTCAAGTCCTGTTGCAACAGGACTTGACTTGACCCAGCCACTTCTTGCAAGAAGCGGCCGCGTCAAGTCCTGTTGCAAGAAGTGGCCCGCATTGAGTGTCCTGTTGCAAGAAGCGGCCCGCATTGAGTGTCCTGTTGCAAGAAGCGGCCCGCATTGAGAGTCCTGTTGCAAGAAGCGACTGCATCGGGAGGGTTTCCAGCAATTGTTTTTCCATTGCGGGGCTGGGTGATGATTGTGGTCTTCCTGAACGCTCGTTATAGACGTCATGCACAGTTCCATCTGATTCAAAGTTATCTCAGTTGTGAGCAATGGTGCATAGCGTTGGGGGATTTTTGTGAAAATGTCTTCTAAATTGTCTTTGCACTTCTATGATGTTTTTGTGCTACCAGTCACATTGAAAAATTCAATGAGTTACAGAGAGTCAAAATGTGAGTACATATTTTTGGGACACCCTGTATGGTTTGGTGATGCAAACAGGAAATATAGAACTCAGAACATGAGTATATATATTTTTTATTTCAACTAATTATTAATAAAATATATAATAAAAAAGATGAATGGGTTATCTGTATTGCTTAGTATATATATTACTGTAATATCAGTGCCAAGCAGTGTTTAGACATAAGCGAACTTTAGGTTAGTTAAAATATGTTTGTGACATATTTCAACAGCTTTTGGCAAATTCACTGCAGTTACTGTGGACAAAAATTCCCTCTTATGGTAAAAAGGTGTAAAAACACCATCTGTCCAGTGTCGCCCTGTTGTCGGATTCCCAGACATCAATGTTTCTTGCACATTATCATTGGGAAATACCTAAGAGAGACAACTCTGGACAGAGCTGATCAAAGCCTTGGCTTTAACTCAAATTCATTGATGTCTTGGGATCCGACAGGGGGCAGCACTGGACAGATAAGGTGTTTTTACACCCTTTTTTTTTTTTACCATAAGAGGATTTTTCTCTACGGTAACTGCAGTTGAAATATGTCACAAGCATTTTAATTAATCTAAAGTTCGCGCACACACACACACACACACATATAAATATATTCAAAGCGAGTGAGAGCTATCAAATCAATAGATTGTTTATGCATTGCTACAATAGGAAGGAAAATCATTAGCAGTTTTCTCCCTTCACATCCCTCCTCCTCCAGTGTTTAACTAAGGGAGATAATTTTAGATGATGACTAAATGGTTGTTGTTTTGTTGTTGGACGGGAGAAAAACGGAACAGAAAATGAAGTATAAGGGTGACTTTGAGAAATCTTATGGATTCCTGTCTGTATAATTTACAAATCTGTGCAAATGAAGTTTTTATCTCTTGTGCAGACAATATTTTTCTCTGAAACCTATTTTAACTTTGTTCTGAAGATAACGTTCTGATCATTTACTTAAATGATTGATTTGCCAAACCACAGAAGAGTGGACTTTAATTCAGTCTAGTTAGTTGGTTTACTATTCAAATTTAAGACCATTTTTGGTAGATATAGCTAAGCTTTCTTTGAGTCAAGGAATTAAATATTCATAAAATAGTCGAAGTTGAAAAGTAGATTTTAATATATAGGTTAGATCTGTTAATTTATGCAACTGTGCCTTCCAGTTGTAGTAACTATATATTCCTATAGTTAGGGTATCTATTATAAATTCTTAGCAAATTACTAAAAAAAAAATATCATTTTTATTTGCAATTTGGTTTGTTTTATTAATGTAATCTGGAGGAAATGGCTGTATCTGAACAAGTAGTGCATGCACACACGTAAACCGACTCGCTTCCATACACACGTACATACATAACTACATACAGCTTTCAGTTTCTACTCCAAGTTCAAAGCAAACGTCGCTTTCTACATTATGAAAACAAAAGTAAATAAAATAATTTTCCGGACCTCGCCGCCTTTAACTGTCACAATATAGAAACATTTCTCATGGCACCAGCACATGATTTACAAATGCTTACATTTTTTATGTTTTCCGTGAATTTTTCACGGGTCCAGCTAGTCAAATATTATTACACGTCTAACAAAATAGACCTAATTCAAAATATCGAGTAGGTTGAAAGAGTTAACTCCCTTTATGTAATCCGTTCAGATTCTTTCTCTGTAGTTCCACGTTTCCTGTTTTGGCAAATTCCATATTGCTTTACCTTCCCATAAAAATAACCCCGCAAAAAACCCCGCAGTTGTACACTGACATCCATATAAAAATGAGTCATTTGTCCAATCCACCTTTAAAAAAAAGACGTACCTTTAATCCCAGCCACGTGAAATATTTGTAATTGTGTGGTTGATTTTTTCAAAATATTTTGGTATTATTTTGTAAATGATGACATCAAGGAAACAAATTCTTAAAAGAAACCTGTATTTATAACATGCTTTTCATTCTCCACAGTTGTTAATATCTTTCTTTTCTTTTTTTTTTAATGAATATAACTTGCCACTATCTTTCATTTAAATTTCTGAAATTTGACATGGTAATTATTTAATAGCTCTTTCTTCTCCATTATCTTCATTTGTGCTTTATATATTAATCATATAATATAAAATAAAGAATATTATGCTTTATTAATTATATATATATATGCACACATATAGGCACAGACGTGGCTGTGTAGTAAGAAGCTTGCTTCCCAATCACATGGTTCCAGGTCCAGTCCCACTGTGTGGCACCTTAGGGAAGTGTTTTCTGCTATAGCTTTGGGTTGACCAAAGCCTTGTGAGTGAATATGGTAGACGGAAACTGAAAGAAGCCCATTGTATACATATATATCTATGCATATGTGTCTTTCTGTCTCTGTTTGTCCCTCACCACTGCTTGACAACCGGCGTTGGTGTGTTTACGTCCCTGTAACTTAGCGGTTCGGCAAAAGATACCGGTAACATAAGTACCAGGCATTAAAATAAAAAATGACTACTGGGATCGATTCATCCGACTAAAACTTCTTCAAGGTGGTGCCCCAGCATGACCGCGGTCTAATGACTGAAACAAATAAAAGAAAATATACACAACAGGGTTTTTTGTTTTCATGTCTACCAAATCCACTCACAAGGCTTGGTTGACCTCAGGCTATATTAGAAGGTGCCATGCAATAGGACTGAACCTGGAACCATGTGGTTGGGAAGCAAGTTTAAGCATACACCCTTGCCTGCACCCACTTTATTCAAATTATATGTCTCTTATATTGTCTTTTTTTTTTTTTTACTGATATTGCTGTAAAATATTTGAATATTTTCATCAAGCAGCTGATCTTATAATATTTTTTTTTTGTTTTTTTCAGAACATTTGAGAAGGGCGGTGGGGGAGAAACATAAACTAAAATGGGGTGTATATATTCTCGCAGAGATATAAACCCCACCAGACGTGTTTTCCGTGTCTACAATGTTGACGACAATGGACTTGAGCTGAATGCTGGCAAGATAGAAGTGGGGGAACAGGATTTGATCTTATACCAAAAAGGTAAAGAGACTGTTCGATGGCCAGTTCGTTGTCTGCGACGCTATGGCTGTGATGCAGAGCTCTTTTCATTTGAGAGTGGTCGACGTTGCCCTACTGGACCTGCTATATTTGCTTTCAAATGTCAGCATGCTGAAGAGTTGTTCAATTTGGTTCAAGAATGTATTCAGCGAGCTGGACAAGAAGAACGAGCCAACCAGAGTCACCTTGGCAGTACCAATCGACTTCATAGTCGTCCAAATTCCATGATTGAAAATCCCGATCATAACGGAATGATGATATCAAATCGATTGCCTCAGAATGGTCTGATGCGTTGCAACAATGGTATGCGTCTTTATGTAAATGGTTCCACTGTCGCAGACAGTACTAGTCATGACTATATCAATGCCATGCCTCAAATGCATTCTGGACTTACGGACAGTACAACGCCTCTTTTGGATATGGACGTATGTGTTATTCTACAAGACTCTGCTGTTAATTATGCTGTCTTGGATTTACCTAAGAGTACAGAGAATCTTTGTGATGAAAGCATCGATTCTCAACCAGACATGATTGCTGATGGCAATGGTAATTATGCCGATCCTGATGTGTTCACAGATGTGGCTGGAGACCAGTCAGGCAATCCAAACTACATCAATGTAACTGCAGACTGTAATGGAGAAGTTGAGGGTTCAAATCTAAATACACTGAATGCTGGTGACTGTAATTATGCTAACGTATCAATTCAGAACAGCCCTGTGTTGCCCATGTCAGCAGTTGCCTCTGCAACAGCTTCCCCTTGTTTGTCCACTCCTAGTAACAGCCAGCAAGCTTCACTGCATCAAGTTCAAATGAAACAAACTGGACAACCACAGCAGCAACAAATACCGCAGTGCTTGGTGCAAGCTCAACCTTTTCACCCCTTACCACCCCCTCCGCCAGTCCCCCAGGCCACCAATGAAGGCCGCAAAGTAACGTATATACAACTGGATTTAAATCGGAGTTCCGATAACCTGTCTAGTGGTGGTTGTGTGTCACCAACGTCACCTTTAGGCTTCTCGTCTTTCCCTGAATCTCCAGGCAAACGTACTGAGAGTTACGCTGAAATAGATTTTAATAAAACTGCTGCATTATCGAGTTCTGCCAAAAGTTCAAATGAAAATGACTTAGGACTGCGGAAAACCCGCCATAATAGTACTATCAGTGATTTTGGTAACTGAAATTTTATTTTCAGTACTAAATCCACCTCTGTTGTTGAGCCATTTGGTTACAAAAATATATAAATATATATATATATAAATAAAAGAAAAGGAAAACAATTGAAAACAAACCAAAAAACAAACTGAATTCCTTTATAAATTTTAATTATGAAAAGAAATTAATTCTGTTCCTGATATAAGCCAATATTATTGATTGCTTCCTTTTGAATTATTTTACTTAGAATGGGTCAGAAATAGATCCAACAATCAGAAGATGCAATCACTACTCTAACGAGAAATGGTGATAATGATTTACCAAATTGGTACTTTAATTAGTTGTTTTTGTTTAATTTTAAAATTATTATTATTATTATTATTATTAATTGGATGAAGTTACAGAGTGACTCAAGGGCTGAGAGTCTTGTGTATTGGCACTTAAACTTTGATAAATGCCAATACACAAAATTCTTTGTCCTTGAGTCACTCTGTAACTTCTGCCAATTAATAATAAAACAAAAAATATATATACTCATGTTTTGAGTTTTATTTTCCTGTTTGTATTGCCAAACCTATTATTATTTTTATTATTATTGTCATTATTGTTTTTTATTATTAGGGCAGTTAATGATAGAATTAGTAGAATGTCAAACAAAATACCTTGTGGTATTCATTTAAGTCCCTTTATGTTCTGAGTTCAAATCCTACTAGGATCAACTTTGCCTTTCATCCTCGTGAAGTTGATAAAATGAAGTACCAGTCATGTACTGGGGTCGATATAATCGACTATACCCACCTCCTCATTTATTTGTGGCCGTGTGCCTATGTCAGATATCACAATTATTATTATTTAATGACTATAAAGTGTTCAATACCCACCTATAAAAGTTACTCTGTGACTTTTTATTACTAAAACAAATTGAAGCTGGAATGTTTTTATCTTTTGTTGTTGTTTTTTGTTTAGTTTTTATGTATTTTATTTACATTTGTTCTTATCAACTCGGAATGGTAAAAATACCGAAGTAAATTGAATTAGGACAAAATAAAATTTCATCTGAATTAAAAATATGAAATTATGATATAGGAGCATTGCTAGAGCAAAATGTTTATCTTTATGACATAACAGATGCATATCGTTGAGACATCAGAAGCTGTGGTTTTACATCTGAGATAATCCCCATTATACATATATTGTATTAAAATCACAATATACTTCAGAGCTAGGCGCTACCAAATTGCCCCAGAAGTGACCACAAGAGTAACAGATACATATTTCATTGTTGTTGTGGCTTGTCAATGTCATGCATTTGTCACTTCTAAAACTAGGTCGGACCAGCTAGTCTGGAGTATATAGGGACAGTGTTTAAACTAGACACTGGTTTGCTATGATGCCACTGAGGCTGAATAAAATACAAATTATGCACTAGAAGCAGGTCTATAGCAAAATCTTTATCTTCATGACATACATAACATATGTGTATCATTGAGAAGCCAGAAGCTGCAGCTTTTGTCTGGGGAAAATCCTTTTATAGAAATATTGTTACTTGGGAAAACGAAGAAAATTCTTTGCAATTATATTATGGAAGCCATTTTGGAAATTTAAAAACACAGGAACCGATATTTTTGTTTATTTCTTGACATGTCAAAATTTTTGCCACATTTCTGTGACTTGGTCATTGACATTGTTCCACTACAACTGTGTCAATGACCAACTTGCAGCTCCTTATCATCATTTAATGTCCATTTTTCCATGCTTGCATGGGTCAGATGGAATTTGTTGAGGCAGATTTTCTACTGCTGGATGCTCTTCCTGTCACCAACCTTCACCTGTTTCTAAGGAAAGTAATATTTCCCCATACCTAGACATGTTTTCATGGAAGACTGGAAACAAACAACCTTGGTGGTATGACGATGCTCATTTACAACCATCACATGATATCTAGATATGGGTACACACACACACACACACACACACACACACACACATGACAGGCTTCTTTCAGTTTCTGTCTACCAAATCCACTCACAAAGTTTTGGTGAGATCAAGGCTATAGTAGAAGACATTTGCCCAAGGTGCCACGCTTGTGCCTAATATCTTATATAATTAAAATACCTGACATAGTAGTATTGATTTCTTAATTAAGCATCAGGAGTCACAGCTGACTGACTTTGCAATCATTAACAGTGCATATCCTCTTGCTGCAGCGGCCTTGTGTCAATGACTAAGATGCACAATACTTGCTAGCATAGTCCATCTGGTTGTAGATAGGTGTCATGGGTATTGCATCCCGAAGTACTTACAATACAATAGGCAGCATTCTACAATCACAATCAACCTTACCATAGTGTAAAATGGATTTGAGAGAATCTTTATTTGGTCACTCAACCTACAGGAAATAGCAACCAAATCTTTCTTAAATTACTGTCTTTTTAAAAAAGGAACAGCATATTGGATAATGTAGTCTGAAATTCAGCTATGTTTATAAAGAGGGGCATAATCACAGCTGGAATACTTTTGAACATAGATCTACTCAAAAAAGACAGATTTGAGGCAAAACACCAACAGCATATATTCAAGAAAAAGATCAACAACAAAAGAATATACCTGTATAACCGCGAGGAACAATTTTGACCATCGGTATCACATCAGCTGACAAAGAAATGTGTTCAAAACCAATTTCTTGGGCAATTTTTTCTACCTGTTTTTCATGATTTGGATAGCTACAACATATAATAAAACATGAAATATCAGTTCTTTACTGTACTATATATAATTCAGTATAGACAAATGAATGAAGTAGTCTGTGAGATTTAATGTAGGGTTTGTCAGCACACAAAAAAAACATGTAAAAAAAGTTGTAAAAATAAGATAAGCTTGTTTACCACAATGAGAAAGGTGTCTTCTGACATTTTAGGATCCTTCTGATTTCTTTAAAGAAAGGCTCTGTTTGATATGTAACAATACATATATTTATGAATATTGATCAGTATGTACGGTTAAATGCATGCAACTAAGTAGGTATGTGTGTGCATATTAGGCTATACTTGTTAGGGTCGATAAGTGAATCTATGTGTACGCATGTAAGTCTGCACAAACGTGGCTGTGTGCTAAGAAGTTTGCTTCCCAACCACAAGGTTCTAGGTTCAGTCCCACTGCCAACCCAAACCTTGTGAGTGGATTTGATAGACGGAAACTGAAAGAAGCCCATCGTATATATGTGTGTGTGTTTGTCCCCCATCACCGATTGTTAATGTGTTTACGTCCCCCATAACTTAGCGGCTCGGCAAAAGTGAGGATAGAATAAGTACCATGCTTAAAAAAGAAAGTAAGAACAGGGGTCGAATAGTTCAACTAAAATCCCTCAAGGCTGTGCCCCAGCATGGCCACAGTCTAATGACTGAAACAAGTAAAAGATTAAAAGTTTAAAAGATATGTATGTGTGTGAATCAGTGTATGTAGCTGAATGCATGTAAGTTGGGCTAATAACTTTTACTCTGGATAAGAACCCATGAGAGCCGTAAAAAGACAGTCACACTTGAATTAAGGGACAAATAAGAAGAGATGTGGATGTATGTACCTGTTTATGTATAAATATGATTTTCTATGCCTATGTCTGTGTGCCTATATGTGCGTATACACACACACACACACACACATATATATATATATTTTATTTTATATAAGAATGTCCTAAGACATAACAGATAGTAACGCTAACCATCAAGGAGAAAATATATAGATCACAGAACATGATATTATGGTGTTGAAGGCACATGCGATTACATGTGATGAGCCTAGGGTTCAAAAAACCCTGTGTAAGATATATTCATACATATTAGCTATTGGAATTTAATGTCGTCATGGATGGAGAGAGAGAGAGAGATAGTCAATCAAAACAAACTCAAAGACAAAAAGACGTGGATTACTAACTTAGGGATATAATGGAAACGGGACGCAAACTACAAATAAGACAAAAGGGGAAAATTCGTTGCATAATAGACTTTTTCAGTGCCCCACCTGGTAACCTCAAAAGCAATTTCACAAATTTAAGGGGAATATGCCTGAACCGAAGCAATATTCCCCTTAGATTTGTGAAATTGTTTGAAGTTTCCAGGTGGGGAACCGAAGAAGTTTATTACGCAATGAATTTTCCCCTTTTGTCTTATTTGTAATTTGCGTCCTGTTTCCGTTTTATCCCTAAGTTAGTAATCCACGTCTTTTTGCCTTTGAGTTTGTTTTGATTGACTAACTCTCTCTCTCTCTCTCTCTCTCTTCATGACGATATTAAAGTCCTATAGCTAATATGTACGAACGTTAAATGATGATGATGATGATGATGATGTATATTACACAGATCTTCATTTAACGTCTGTTTTCCATGCTGGCATGGGTTAGACGGTTTGACTGGAAACTGGCAAGCTGCACCAGACTCCAG
>JAOPUL010003388.1:46585637-46599104 GCA_027564515.1 Octopus rubescens | reverse complement strand
GCTAGAAATGTGAAAATATGTCCTTAAATGTGAGTTTCCCACTCTACCTTGCTGTATGAAAATTATCAATATTATTTAGCACACGTGATTCGGTCAGGCACAGCATTTCAGTATGGGAAGACATGAGACCCAAAACCATTTCTGGCAAACACAAGGCGCCAAAGGATGTAAAATACATGGTTCTCAATATAAGATAAGTTTGTGCTTTGTTCATCTAAGCTTGTCATTTCTTCTCTTCTATATTATGCTAGGAATGTGAAAATATGTTCTTAAATGCGAGTTTCCCACTCTACATTGCTGTATGAATGAAAATTTCCTCTCCTGCCCTCCCCTCACCACCACCACCAATGCGAAGGGGATTCACGCGCATGGGCCGCCGCTCTACGAAGGTGGTCCGGGTGCATGCATACGGGCCACCGGGCTATGTATGTATATCTGTTATCTGTTCCCCCAGGTGTGGACACACATGCCACTTGATTATAATGCTCGTCTGTCCCCAGTCTTATGTCAGGATGCCCTCGGTCTATATGTCCCTCTATCTCTCCCTGGTCTTATGTCAGGCTGCCCCTGGTCTGTATGCCCGTCAGTCACTGGTCTTTATGTCAGGCGGCCCCTGGCCTATATGTCCATCCATCTGTCCCTGGTCTATGTGTCCATCTCTCTTCGATGTCTGTCCCCTGTCTATATGTCTGTCTGTCCCTGGTCTATATGTCCGGCTGACCCCGGGCCTTATGTCCATCTATCCTGGGTCTATATGTCTCATCCATCTGACTAATAATCGCCTGTGTGTGTCAGTGCCATGTAAAAAGCACTCGTGATGGTGCCACGTAAAAGCACTATCGCCAAGAGTCTGGTGCTGGTAGCACGTTAAAAGCACCCAGCACACACTGTAAAGTGGTTGGCGTTAGGAAGGGCATCCAGCCGTAGAAACCAAGTCGGAACCTGGTGCAGCCCCCCAAGATTGCCAGCTCAGGTCAAAATGTCCAACCCATACCAGCATGGAAAATGGATACTAAATGATGATGATGATAATCGTTAGATGTGTGTGTCTCTATGTTTGGGTCTCCTTATCTTGACATCATGGGATAGTTGTAAATGATTGTCAACGTCATACAAGCAGGCATTCATTTCCATTATTCTGCAAAACCATATCTGGCCATGAGGAAATTTCAACTTGCTTGGAAATGGGTGAGTGTTGGTGACAGGAAGAGCATCCCACTATAAAAAAAAATTGCCTCAAATATACTCAGTCTGACCGATGCAAACATGGAGATTAAATGATGATGACGACGTTTGAGCCTTTTTTGGATTCACCACATTCATAGTTGTGTTCAATGATGCCCTATTTCCAGCCACCAACAAACATAGAAGTGTGTAACATGGTTACAGGGCATCACTTAAACATATGTCGTAGCAACATGGAATCCCTTCAACCTGTAACTCTTCTCACATCTGCATTTCTTCATCTGCAGCAACATTTTACACAATGGATCACCTACCTCTTGTTTGCATCATGACTAACTTTTCATCTACAGACAGCTCACCTGAGAAATATCGCCTTGTTTTCATTTAGTAATGCTCCTTTTCTCCTAGCACCACAGCATGCATTGATACATGACCTACAGTGCACTTCATAACTCCCCTTTCCGCACATTATCCATCTATCATACAGGAGTACAAACACACCCACACAACATGCTCTCTTTCTCTCTCTCTCTCTCTCTCACATACATGCATACAAAGCATATTTTCATATCTTATCTCCCTTGAATCAATAAAACAGAACACATAAATGCTCCCTCTCCCACGTACATACATAAACAATCTCAAACATTATCTCCCTTGATTAGAAACGCTCTTCTAGCTGAAAAACACATTTCTTTCTAACTCTTTCGTCCTCCATATTTTTGTTCATCTGACACAGTGGTTCTCAACCAGGGTCCATATAAGATTTTTAGGCATCCATGCTAGCAAAATGGAGGTGGGGACACACATACAGTAGTATTTTAAGGGCCCATGAAGAGTTTTGATTTAAATGTATGTATTGCAAGAAACAGCTAGGTTTGTTTCTCTAACATTTTACATAGTTCAATCTATACAAGTGAATGAGTGAATAACAATATAGGAATTTTGAAAGAAGTATCTATAAAACTAGCTTTTAAACATTGAATGGCTATGGGGGTCCACCAGAATAGAATCAAAGGGGTCCATAGGTAAAATTTAAAAAATGGTTGAGAACCACTGTCTAACACGGTTTTCGCTGTAAATCATTATTCTCACCACACTTTCTTTGTTTTTTTTCTCTTGTTGAAGAACTACAGTTCAAAATTCTCTTCTATTTCTTTTTTACACCATAAAATGAATTAGCTTCTATCAATCTTTTGTTATTGTTGTTTTATTTATTTTTTTTATTTCTGTAACCTTTTAGATATATTATCCTACATGCCTGCATGGAAAGCGGACGTTAAAGGATGATGATGATGATGATAGACCTGCCTCTGGATTATATGAGATTGAATTAAGAAGGTTATGTCTTAACTATTAGAGAGACACATTGGTATGTTGTTTTTCACACAAGAAGCAACATTGGATTGGCTCTCAATACTGGCTGAGCCTTTCATCAGGTCAGAGGTTGACAAATGCCAGAAGACAGTAACCATGTCATCTAGGGATATAAAATCATTATTATCTATTGATTTCATTTAATATCTTCAACTGCATACTACTAGCCAGAAAATTTTTTAATAGTCAGTGACACAAGACAGATCCCTTTTGAAGAATATTGGTGATTGATAGGATCTATTCTATGAGCGGATCACTGACAATATATGCTTTACTGTGTATCACCAGAAGAGTATTTCAGGCAACACTTCTGAACCCAATGCAATGCAAGTTTATTAATGCTGCTGTGGGAACATTTTTTTCTACAACAGTTGAACAAACACAGGTGTGTGGTAAGAAGTTTGCTTCCCAACCACATGGTTCTGGGTTCAGTCCCACTGCGTGACACCTTGGGCAAGTTTCTTCTACTATAGCCTTGGGCCAACCAAAGCCTTGAGTGGATTTGGTAGCGGAAACTGAAAGAATCCTGTCATATATGTGTGTGTGTGTGTGTGTGTGTGTGTGTGTGTGTGTGTGTGTGTTTATGTCTGTGTTTGTCACCCACCTTGGCTTGACAACTGGTGTTGGTGTTTACATCCTCATAACTTAGCGTTTCAGCAAAAGAGACTGATAGAATAAGTACCAAACTTTAAAAAATAAGTACTGGAGTCAGTTCGTTTTGACTAAAATTCTTCAAGGTGATGCCCCAGCATGGCCGCAGTTTAATGATTGAAACTAGTAAAAAAAAAATATAAAACAATAAAAGGGGTAACAAAGTTGAAGATTCAATGTAGTCTTCTTAGATCTGGTCAAAGCTGTCAACATTGTTTCTCGTTTGCTTCTTTTTACCTGTATGTGCAGGCCTGGGCTTCAATCAATAGTTATGATTGTTTACTTCATGTCACAAACTGAAAAATAATAGATAACTCACAAAATAGAAGAGATAAGAATATAGCTTCCAGAGATGTTGTTTCCTGAGATTGACCTCCAATATTACCTATGTGGACATTTTACACCATCTCAAGAATCAAATAATTCATAAGAATATACAATTTCATTTTACAATTTTCAAAATAACTATGGAATTTCCATGGGTACTGCTTGTTTCCATAATTTAGCAGAGTTTTTGAATAACTATCGTTATCTCACGAGGAATAAAAAAAAAAGGCAAGGGATTGGAAGGTTTTTTTTCTATTTTTTGCTTTTTCAGTCGTTTGACTGCGGCCATGCTGGGGTACCACCTTGAAAGGTTTTAGTCAAACAAATCAACCCCAGGGTTTTTTTCTTTAAAGCATAGTACTTATTCTATTGGTCTCTTTTGCTGAACGTAAACACATCAACACCGGTTGTCAAGCAGTGGGGTGGGAAGAACAAATACATACACAAGACAGGTTTCTTTTTCTTAATTTTTAAATAGTCTTGTTTCATATAATGGGATTTAGAATGCCAAAATAATGTTTTCATAAAAATTTCAATTTTTTAAATATTTTTGGCCCCTTAATTCTGTGTTCTTTTCCTCCTCCATGTTGTAGTGATAGCTGTCTTTTTTATCTTTCACTTATTTCAGTCATTAGACTGCAGCCATGCTGGGGCACCACTTTGAAGAATTTTTTAAAAACCTGGTACATATTCTATTGGTCTCTCTTGCCGAACTGCTAAGTTACAGGATGTAAACACTAACACCAGTTGTCTAGCGGTGCTGAGGGACAAACATACATGAAGACACACACACACACACACACACACACAACGGGCTTCTTTCAGTTTCTGTCTACCAAATCCACTCACAAGGCTTTGGTTGGCCTGAAACTATAGTAGAAGAGAAGACACTTGCCCAAGGTGTCATGCAATGGGACTGAACCTGGAATCATGTAGTTGAGAAGCAAACTTCTTACCACACAGCCACGCCTGCACCTATTTCATATTTTATTTTTTAATTGTTTATCTTAATCCAGGGAAGTTCACTTTTTAAGGAGAATGACTGAAATAAGGAGAAAATAACAAACAATACTTAATGGAAATGTTGCTGCCATTACTGTTTCTGATTTTATTTCAATTTTTTTTAAAGGAGAGTTGGGGGTGGAGTATTCATTTGGTAAAATTATTTTCTCTCTTGATCGGTCCTTCTTTGGCCATTGGTTGTGGGGAGGGGGTTGTTCTATATCAATAGAACCTTTATTATCCGAAATAAAAATTCAATTATCATTTTCAATAAATTAAAATTGAAAAAAAAAGTTATCATTTACAGTTAAATATTAACTCTTTTTGTTGAAAATCTTTTTTAAAAAATCTATTCTTCATTTGCATAGACATAATGGTAGAAAAAGAAGAGAAAATACAATCTGAAAATTGTTTTTTTTTTCTCTTGAGAGAGGCATTTCCTGGAACTGTTTATACACAATTATAATAATTCTTCTTTCAATATTGCATTTTTAATATGTATACTTTTTTTGGTTTAAAAAAATCTTTGATAAAAATTTCATTTAAATTAAAACACTTTTCTGAAAACACTCGTCCACTCAACCACATTTTACACACACATGAGACGCAATCATACAACACTGTTAAAAGTTTAGGCCGTGATTTCATCAGCAGAAATCTCACCAGGTTTGGGGAGATGTAGATGTTCGTTTTCACTGTTTTCACTTATATTACTGAGTTCCTTCTCTGTTGAATCGCCTCGAAATTCACTGCTGCACTGTCGATGCTCATACTGCCGTGCCCGAGAATCCTCGCTGTTGCTGTTATTGTTTGCGTCTTTGCTTATCTCTCTATAATAACGTTCTTCACCCGAGTCACATTGATGGGGATCCTCATGCTCCAAATGACGATGCTGTCTGTTTAAATCATCTGACTCCTCACCTTCGATGTCGTAATAAGACCTCCCTTTCCTGTCATCATCAGAAACCCCGTCGATGTAATGTCTCTGACAACGTTGTCTACATTCGTGATCACTTCTGTCTGACAAATTCTCTTCAGATTCTCTTGGTGGTTCATCATATTCACAATTTTCATTTTCAATATCGTAGCTTAAGTTAGGATTCTGTTGATAGTAGTTTTCTTGTAGCTCAAACTGTTCCTCGTCACTGATTTCTTCTTCTCCCTGGCTGCCGTAAACTTGTTCATGTTTTTGTCTGGGCAGTTGCTGTTCACATTCTGAATCCTCCACATCTAATCTATCCTCCTCGCTCCTGTAATGGACTTCCTGTTCAGACGTTGACTTTGAACCGGACCGAGATCTTTCTGATTGCCGTAATCTTCTTCGTCTGCGATTCTCTTCTTCTTCCTCATCCTCCTCTTCTGGTGATACATATTCTAAATCACCCATAACATCATCTTCAAAGAGTCTAGCATTTCTATGTATGCTATCTTTACCTCCACGATTACTGTCGTCATCATCATCATCATCATCATCATGATCACCATGGTCATTATGACCATCATCGTCATCATGCTCATCATCATCGTTATCTTCACCATAGTTTTGACGCCTGCCTCTATTTCCTCCACCTTCATCATCATCATCATCATCATCATTGTCATCGTCATCGTCTTCCTGGTCACTGTTTTCTGTTTGAGAACATGAAGCTGCAACATCTTCCAACATTGCCTTGATCGTAAGAAAGTCAGTGGGTTCTACTAAGTCAAGCGGTCTTTCTCCATTGTCTGTGAGTATTTGTCTGTCAGCACCATTTGATAGGAGGTACCTGAAATTATATAAAAGAAAAAAGGCAACATTAAGTATTGGAAGAATAATAAGTAAAGTGATAGCTAATACATTTAATACAGGGAACATTAAAAAAAACAGCTATTTAATAATACAGTAAGATAAAACAATATTAATCTAATACAGTTTAAATTTATTTCTACTTGTAAGTGCAAGCATGGCTGTGTGGTTAAGAAGTTTGCTTTGCAACCATGTAATTCCAGGTTCAGTCTTACTGCACAGCACCTTAGGCAAGTGTCTTCTACTATAGCCCCAGGTTGACTTATGCCTTGTGAGTGAATTTGGTAGACAGAAACTGTGGAAGTCTCTCATGTGTGTGTGTGTGTGTGTTGTCCCACTTCACTGCTTGACAACTGGTATTGGTTTGTTTACGTCCCCATAAGCTTGCAGTTTGGCAAAAGTGACTGATATAATACATACAAGACTTTAAAAAATAAAATACTGAGGTTGATTTGTTCAACTAAACCCTACAAGATAGTGCCCCACCATGGCTGCAGTCCTATGACTGAAACAAGTAAACAATAAAAGATGTAGGGAGACAAATCTGGATATGTTTTGATCTTATTAAACCTCCTCAGTGATGCATAGACTTCAATGTACATGTTGAAGTAGTGATGAGAGAACCACTAAGTATGTAGTAGTAGTAGTAGTAGCAGCAGCAGCATGGGGGTATGCACTGTAACAGTGCAAGGCTGCATCCACCATTTGTTGGTGATACCCTACTTCTGGCTGATGACACCTTTGCACCACTCAGGCAACCTTCCAGCCCAGGGGTCTGTTTGAGTAGTCGTTGCTGGTGAGGGTTTTATGGGTCGGAGTGCAAATCCTACCTCAACCTCTTTTAGTCACCTTTTATGGCACACAGGAAGCATTGGGTCTATTCTTTGACATGCTGGTCTCCACATAGCACATGGATTAAACAAAAGTAACATGCTGACATATGATAGTAAAACAGCTAACATCATGGGTGTGGTGTTGATATTTTATCTGGAGATAAAAAAAAAAGCCTGGAAATTTTCCATGTAAAAGAGATAGATATAAAAATTAGTAGGTAAATAGGTATTTTGTTAATGTATGTTCTTCAAAAAAAAATTGTACAATGAATACGTTGTAAGATATGAATGAAAATAGTACACCAAGATAAGTAGTTATCATTATTATTATTAAATCAGGCCTTTGTGCCCAGTATAGAAAGGATTATTATTATTATTAAGGCAGGAAGCTGGCAGAATCATTAGCACGCTGGGCAAAATGCTTAGTGGCATTTAGTCCATCTATACGTTCTGAGTTCAAATTCTGCTGGGGTTGACTTTGCCTTTCATCCTTCTGGGGTCGATAAAATAAGTATAAGTTTAACACTGGGGTTGGTGTAATCGACTAAACCCCTCCTCCGAAATGGCTGGCCTTGTGCCTAAATCTGAAACCATTATTATTATCATTATTATTAAGGCAGCAAGCTGGCAGAATTGTTAGCATGCTGGGTAAAATACTTAGCGGCATTTAGACCGTCTATATGTTCTGAGTTCACATGCCGCTAAGATTGACCTTGCCTTTCATCCTTTCCGGGTTGATAAAATATGTACCAGTCAAGTACTGGAGCTGATGTAACTGACTTACCCACTCTCTTGAAATTGCTGGCCTAGTGCCAAAATTTGAAACTATTATTATTATCATTGTTATTATTATTCCAGCTCTTTATTATCTGGGTTCAACTGCCGCTGAAGCTGACTGCTTTTTCATCCTTTCAGGGTTGATAAAATAAGAACCAGTTAAGCACTGAAATCAATATAATCGACTACCCTAAAATCTCAGGCCTTGTGCCTATAGTAGAAAGAATTATTATTATTAGTGGGTGCGTTGAGAGTCCTGCTACAAGAGCGGCTGTGTCGAAAGTCCTGCTGCAAGAAGCGGCCGTGTCAAGATTCCTGTTGCAAGAAGCGGCTGCATCGTGAGTCAAAGCACCCGGAGTCCAGTGCCGGTGCCATGTAAAAAGCACTAGCATTGAGAGTCTGGTGTCAGTAGCACATTAAAGCACCCATCACACACTGTAAAGTGGTTAGTGTTAGGAAGGGCACTCAGCCGTAGAAACCAAGCCAAATCAGACTGGAACCTGGTACAGCCCTCCAGCTTGCCAGCTCTGGTCAAACCATCTAACCCATGCCAGCATGGAAAACAGAAGTTAAAGGAAGATGATCATTATTATTTTCATTCATCGTCCACTCAACAAATTTCTGTGATGTTCAACTAATGAACTCCTCATCTATGTTTACTGTACTGCTCCTGCTTATAATGTTTCTATTACCTACAGCACTAAATTATACCACCTTGTGGTACCTATTAAAATCGAGCCAATGAGGTGGTAGTGGGGGCTCTTTGGAATTGCTCGATCTACTAGAAATAGCAGTCAAATTTCCATCAAATTTCCATCAATTTCCCATCAAATTTCCATCACCTGGCTGTCTTAAAAAGTAAAACCTGTTATGTAATATGGCCCTGTTGGTCCTAGATAGCCTTTAAATGACAGCCTGGTCATGGATTGAACACCTTTGATCATAGGTCTTCTCAATTGGGATTGATCTTGGGTTAAACACCATGAAAATCAACAATGAACTACTTGAAGTGAACTGGTTCAGTGAGAGATGTGTCCATGGACACAAATAAATGCCAGGAGTTTATGAATCCTCTTGATTGGTTTATCTCCATCCTGTCAGTCATCTATACTGTCTCCATTCACTATACTATCTCCACTTACACTACTTCTATCTGTACTATCTCTGCCAATACTATATCTATCTCTATGTATGTCTATCTCTATGTATGTCTATCTCTATGTATGTCTATCTCTATGTATCTACTCAATCATCTATACTTACTCTATTTTGATAATGCCAGTCAAAAGAAAGAAAAGGAATGAAAGAAAAGAGAAGCAAAGAAAGGAAGGAAAGCAAGAAAGATAAAGGAAAAGAGAATGGAAGATAGAAAAGAAAGAGAAAAAAATGGAAAGAATGAAATGGAAAAAGGAAAGAAAAAGATGGGATGAAAGAAAAAAATTAAAGAACAGATGAAAAGGAAAGAAAGAAAAAAAGGAGAAAACAAAAAGAAGGAATAGAAAAACATAAAAAGAAAGTCAACTCTGATCCAGGAAACCAATGATTAGACATACCAATCATGATCATCCTGTCTTTCCCCCAGATACAATGAACCCATGATTACATTATCATGGGTGTCCTTTTGTTTTGAAGATGTAGCTGCTATTTCTAGTATGTTAAACGATCACTTAGTGTACCTGTCGTTTGCATCAGTTTCCTTGTTGATTCAACAATAATGGCCAAAGGGAAATATTTCAGGGGAACGTTCTACTAAATATTATAGGTAGGGTCTTATATATGTAACAACGCATTAAAAAAGGGGAAAAAAACCTATCCATGTAATTATTGGAGAAAAATACCTTAGGGGGGGGGGGTTAGAATTTAAGAACAAAGGAGGTAACTCCAAGATGATTGACTGGTAATATTTGATATTGCTTTCAAGCTTGGAGCCATTTCCATCTGTTATTGTTTTTAGCGTCCAAAATTTTCAATCAGCTGCCCTTATGGGAGTTACTTCCCTTGTATATTGTATATTTTGAGATTTTATAGGGAGTTTTTGTCAAATAATCGCATGGCTAATCTTAAAGTTTTTCACATCACTACATTACAAATGTAAGGCCTCATATTTCTGTTTTACGGCTTTGTGCCAACACCCCGACTCTTCTTGACAATTCTATCTCCGACTCTAAGTATATCTGATATTATGTTACATGTTAACCCTGCAAGAAATTCCATATCGTTATGATACAGACGCCATAGCTTTTATCAACATGGGTGCAATACCTCCAGTTAATGTCTGTCTACAAATTGCTTCAACACTAGATATTCCTGCAATGTGCATACACCAAATTTACACAGTTTTAAAATCTGTATTACTGCACAATATTTTGGCAATTCTTGGCTTGTCTAGCAATGATTTATTTCCAACGAATTTAACAACAGATATTCGACACCTCATCTTCTTTTAAGCTAGGGTAGCCATATATCTCCTCTACAGCAAGACAACTGTTCCTATCCTCCCATCATACTCTTGCTTCTCAACACCTGGCATAAACCCTCTTCCTTAATGCTACACCCACTTCAATGAAAGGGTAGGGATCTTGTCTTGCGAGCAACTGGGAAACTTCATAAGTACTGGTGATACACAAAAGCACCCAGTATTCTCCGTAAAGTGGTTGGAATTAGGAAGGGCATCCAGCTGTAGAAGTCATGTCAAAAGAGACATTGGAGCTTGACACCATCTGCTGACCTGTTGGATTCCATCAAACCATCCAACCCATTCCAGAATGGAATACAGGTGATGATTCCTCTGATAGTATTTGATGTTGACACAACACTCATTGTTCTTACAAAACTTCTTTTGCCCATGGATTTTACATTCATATGCATTTCTTTTATCTTTTACTTGTTTCAGTCATTAGACTGTGGCCATGCTAGGGTACCCCCTTGAAGAATTTTTAGTCAAATGAATCAACTCTAGTACTTTTTTTTAAGCCTGGTACTTATTCTATCGGTCTGTTTTGCCGAACCACTAAGTTATGGGGATGTAAACACACCAACACCAGTTGTCAAACGGTGGTGAGGGACAAACACACACACACATAGATATACTTATATATATATCTATCTATATAAATTGGAGATGGGCGATAAGTATTTGTAAGGCGATGGATTCACAGTGAAACGGCTCAAGGGAATTCCGCAAAAATTTGTACAGACGTTTAGAAGAGCCCTGTGGTGGGAATTAGCTATTCAATTTTTTTAAAATTTCAATGAAAACTGTTAAAAAAACAAGTTTATTTTTGCTGTTTTTTGGCAAAAATGGGAATCACCTGCAAGGGGAATAATTCAACTGCAAAACGCTAGAGTTATTTCCCTTATATCAATGACGCTTTGCATTTCCTACGGATACAGTGACAACTAGAACCTATTGTACTAAATTCATATATATATATTTTTCTTTTAGTTGTTTCATTTATTGGACTACGGCCATGCTGGGGCACTGCTTTAAAAAGTTTAGTTGAACAGTGCAATTTTCCACTGATTTTCTTCAAACTTCACACACATTGCTCATGTTTACGGGTAGATTTTAAGTACAAAATGGTTTTAAAGTTCAACCACGTAATAGGGGAAAACCGCATAAAACAGGTGTTTTACCACTTTTTCCCCTCTCTTTCTACATAACTTCATTTGATTTTGTAAATGAACAATCTGGTGTGTTTATTTTAATGACCTATCAGTGTATTCAGTGAGTTTCTTCGTCCTAGGTGCCAGGAAGACACCTGACAAGAAATGGAAGCAAAATGGAAAGAAGAAAAACTCATAATAATAATAAGAATAAGAATTGTTCCAGTTCTTTTTGTTTAGAGTTCAAATCATGCTGAGGTCAACTTTGTTTTTCATTTTACCGAAGACAATAAATAAAGTCCCAGTCATGAACTGGAGACAGTTACCAATGGTTCTGTTGATTCACCACATGTCTGGCAGATCCCTCTAATCCATGCCACTATAAAACATTAAAAGCATGATGACCAGGATAAGGATGATGGCTATCTTCATCACTGAAATTTTTTCCTCCAACAACCTGGACTTTAACTATTTAGCATTCAAACCGACCCTATCCGGCCCAAAATGTTCTACCAGTTTTATGTTCAAACTGGCCAGATCTGGCTTCTCACACCTACCCGACAATGTCATTCAAATCATAAACAATCACATCATCAAAATCTCAAAGCTATGAGATACTGCATGATTAATTCAAAACAATGTGAATGAATAAGTATTACAATTGACAGAGTAATCTGAATGCAAAAGGGTTAAACAGAAACTGGTCAACTTCTTCATGTAATTTTCAATGAAAATTGAAATCAAACATCAACCGTATTGATTGACCCAATTGAAGATAATGGGTGGTGGTGGTGGTGGATGGTAGTGTGGTGGAGGTGGTTGTAGTGGACACTTGAAGTTTGATCTTTTGCATCACACTGATTGTCTAAAGCCAAGCACCTCAAGCACTATCACCACCACCACCACCACCACCACCACCACCATCAAGAGTCCCTCCTGCCTTGCATTAGTTGGGAAGTTCTGGTTTGGAGGATTTTGTGATAATATTGTATGGGAGGATGTAACTGTGGTAGGATGGTATGTTGTTGTTTATTCCTAGGCCAGCCCTGATTGGACAGATCTGTGATCAAAAAACATTCCAGCCATAAACATTTTGTCCTGTTTTTGTTTTTTTAGACTTCATATAATTGTACAGTGTGAATTGAAAGGGAATGTAGCTGCTGTTTCGAGCAGTTTGAACAACCACATAAAATTCCCTCCGTTGGCTTGCTGTTCTTATTGTTAATGGTGTCTTTGTTGCTTGTACTATGAGGGCAGCAAGCTGGCAGAATCATTAGCATGCCAGGCAAAATGCTTAGTCGCATTTCATCTGTCTTTATGTTCTGAGTTCAAATGCTGCCAGGGCCGACTTTGCCTTTCAGGGTTGTTAAAATAAGTACCAGTTGAGTACTGGGGTTGATGTAATTGACTTACTCCTTCCCCTGAACTTGCTAGCCTTGTGCCGAAATTTGAAATCATCATCATTATTATTATTATTAGGGTGGCAAGCTGGCAGAATCGTTAGCACACCGGGCAATATGCTTAGCGGCATTTCGTCCATTTTTATGTTTTGAGTTCAAATGCTGCCAAGGGCTGACTTTGCCTTTCATCCTCTCGGAATTGAGAAAATCAGTACCAGCTGAAGACTGGAGTGGGTGGGTGGTGGAGTGGTGTTGTTGTTGTTGTTGTTGATGTAACTGATTTACCCCCTCCCCCAAACTTGCTGGCCTTGTGCCAAAATTTGAAACCAATATTGCTTCTACTATATCCAATTTTGTTGTTACTGTTTGTTGTATTTGCAAAAGCAGGATCAAAGGAACCGCAAGCACGTGTGTACCATAAACCTTTCACAAGCGTTCTGTTCCCGTTTCTGAGTTAGTTTGTTTATGTTATAAAGAAATGAAGAAACGGAAGAGTCAATTAATTAGATAGCTGGGCAAACAG
>JAOPUL010003388.1:46561583-46574081 GCA_027564515.1 Octopus rubescens | reverse complement strand
ACACACACACACACACACAAACACACACACACACACACACACACACACGCACACACACACACACACACACACACACAGAATACACCAAAAGTTATATACCCTAATTCAGTAATAACATAATTATGATAAAATAACTTTTGGGCCAGCCCTATTTATAGATCCAATTAAATATAAGACCCTTGTAAACCCTTAACATAAACATACCTAGGGAGATAGAGGGAAGCATGGGGAGAGAGAGAGTGGGGGAGAACCAAATATAGCTAACTCTCAATATACGCATACATATTTTCATAGACTCCTAGGATACCTTCTCTCAGTCTATGAACTAAGGAAAATTCTGAAAAGAGAGGCATGACAATTTAGTTCCTTTCAGTAGCTTAACTCTCTCTCTCTCTCTCTCTTCCCCCTTTCTTCCCTTGTGAAGAACGTAGAACCTCACCCCACTCTATAAATATCAGGCATCACAAACCCTTATACCATATAGCTCCAACAATAGTAAAATTAATTGGTTCGAATTTAGGTACAAGGCCAGTGTAAAAGATTTAAATAATAATCCTTTCTACTATAGGCACAAGGCCTGACATTTTTAAGGTGAGAGGGCTAGTTGATTGCATCAATGCCAATGCTCAACCAGTACTTATTTCGTTAACCCCTAAAGGCTGAAAGGCAAACTCAACTGTGGCAGAATTTGAATTCAGAACATAAAGATGGACGAAATGCCACTAAGCATTTCATATGGTGCAGTAATGATTCTGCCAGCTTACCACCTTAAAGTTTTAAATAATAATTATATTCCTTTCTAGTATAGGCACAAGACCTGAAATTTTTGGAGCAGGAGCTAGTCAATTATATCAACCCCAGTGCTCAGCTGGTACATATTTTATTGACCCTGAATGGCTGAAAGGCAAAGTCATCCTTGGCAAAATTTGAGCTCAGAATGTAAAGATGGACGAAATGCTTCTAAGCATTTCATCCATCATGCTAACAATTCTGCCAGCTCGCCACCTTAAGGTTTTAAATAATAATAATAATAATAAGTAATACTCCTTTCTACTATAGGTACAAGGCCTGAAATTTTGGGGCAGGGGTTGATTGATTATATCAACCCCAGTGCTCAACTGGTACTTGATTTATTGACCCTGAAAGGATAAAATGCAAAGTTGACTTTGGTGGTATTTGAACTCAGAAAGTAAGGACAGATGAAATGCTGCTAAGTGTGACTTATGATTAAAGATGTTTCAGTCATGGGTGGAACATCTTTAATCATAAGTCTGTCTGCTGTGTCAGAGCTGACCTGGGGTTAAACACAAACAACAGCAACCTCTATATGATCTGAAGGAACTTCTATGTGGCAACTTGACCTGCTAGAAATGGCAATCAAATCTCCTTCAGCTCACATTGTACCATCTCAAAAAACAGAAGGATACGTTGAGATAAAGTAATACTTAATACTGTGTGTCCAATGACAGGCTGGTCATGACAGAAACACCTTTGATCATACATCTGCCCTTTCAAGGCTGACCTGGGGTTAAAAATATCGATAGCAACAACCACCTCTGTAGAAATCCATGGTAAACAACAGTTGTGCAGACCATTTGTCTGGCTGGGTTTCTCAGGTTTATTGGCTCTAAGCTTCTTCCACTATGATCAAAGGGCATTCCATCCATGACCATTCCATCATTTTAGATGTACTACATTATCTAAAGTATTACATTAATATAAGACTGTATTAGCTAATGTGTCCTTCCCTTCTTTAACCCTTTAGCATTTAAACTGGCCATATCAGGTCCAAATACTCTACATGTTTTTATGTTCAAACCAGCCAGATCCAGCCTCTCACACCTATTCTACAATGTCATTCTAAAAATAAACAATCATATCATCAAAATATCAAAGCTATGAGATAATGCATGATTAATTAAAAATGATGTGAATAAATAAGCATTACATTTGACAAAGTAATCTGAATGCTAAGGGGTTAAGGTGATGGAGTGTTGTTTGAGGGAGATTTGTTTGCTATTTTTAGTATGTTGAGTGACCACATAGAGGTCTTTATTGGTTAGAACCTCATTGGTTGTATTGTTTTAATAGGTTTTGCTGAACATTGTGTTTTATGGTGATGTTACAGGACCTCTGTGTAGGAAGTGAATATGTTATGGTATCAATTATCTTTGTGTTTGGAATAAACCCAAAAAAGTGTCAGATATATTGTACATCTGGTTGAAATAAAACATTTTATACACCTTCACTTATTTTGGTGTTTGTATATTTCACTGTATCATACTAATTGGATATATTTGTAAAGGTCTGTAGCGATTGTATACTAATTAATTAGAATAGCTTTTATTAATTCAACTCTAAAATTAATTCTATGTGGATTACAGTGGAGTTTGAAAGCTTTAAGTATTGCAAAACCTAAAACAACACGTCTAAACACAAGGTGGGGCAGAAAAACCTTCCATATATTACATGGCCATTGGTGTAGCACTAGAGAAGTTAGACAGATAATAATGGCGTCAGCATGTAGATAGTGTTTTACCGATTTTGTTTCAGTTACCATCATGGTTTGAATTGGTGCACCCCGTATGTTTGTTGTTGAAACGTTTGTCAACTTGAAAAATGTGGGAGGTTATTTTGCTGCGCATATTTTGAGAAAGGCTGTCAACGTTTTAACATTCCAGGATTTTCCTACCATCATCAATGTAAAAGAATTACTTGAGTACCAATACTATGTGGGTTAGGACTAAATAGATATACTAATTTATACCTCTGTATTTACTTTCATTGTGAAATTAGACTCACAGGAGCCATTTTGTCAGCTTGGGAATGATGAGTCTATACATTTATTTATTTATTTATTTATTTATTTATTCATAAACCACACATATTTTAGTATTTATTGTTGAGCTGTCAATCTTGTACTGTTATGTAAAGGAACATGTTTTGTTTATATTTTAAAAACCTTCCACTTGGATCTTTAGCAATTTGGAAACAAGAACTGAGTGAAGCCAGAAGAATTGTCTAACAACAATGAAACTAAACAGTTCAATCCTCATCTCAAGCTACAGAAAATGGCACTCATGGGCCTATTCTCACATGAAGAGATACTAAATCTATATGGATATGAGTGTGTATATTTCTTTCTTTATTTAATGTGAAACACACAAATATTGTGGCTGTGTAGTAAGAAGTTTACTTCCCAACCACATGGTTCCGAGTTCACTCCCACTGTGTGGCACTTTGAGCAAGTGTTTTCTACCATATCCTTGGGCCAACCAAAGCCTTGTGAGTGGACTTGGTAGATGGAAATGGAAAGAAGTCTGTCATATCTCCCACCACCACTTGACAACTGGTGTTTGTTTATATTCCCATAACTTAGCGGTTCAGCATAAGTGCCCAATAGAATAAGTACCAGGCTTAAAAAATAAGTACTGGGGTCAATTCGTTTGACTAAAAATTCTTGAAGGCTGTGCTCCAGCATGGCTGCAGTCTAATGACTGAAATAAGTAAATGATAAAAGATCACAAACAGTTCATAATACAATTACTTTCAACAGTCATTGACTGTAATTAAATTATGAGCTATTTGTGAAGTTTATGATATTTTGCTTTTTATTCTAAATATGTTGTTCTAAATTATTGTTTTAGCCAATTATTCTTTTATTCTTTTACTAATTTCAACCTGAGAGCTCCGGCCATGCTGGGGCACCACCATAAGCTTTGCTACACTTTCACTACTTGAAACCTCCTCTTGTATGCGGCATTTGGTGAGTGAGGGATTTTGATGTTCCTGCCCTCATCTGTGTTTCCTGCTGCGAGGTAAGTTCATCCAGAACTCTTGAAAGGAGGAGATCCAGTTTTGTTTTGAAGACACCTACATCCACCCCATGTAGGTCTCTCAGGCTTCTTTTGGGGGATACTGAAGAGCTGTGGGCCCTTGAAACCCAATCTGTTGCAGTATCTGGTCTTGTATTCTGATGGCAATGTTGGGATCTTTGGCACTATGCAGTGGAATTATGTGTATACAATTATGAATACATACAAGCAAACTTTTTCCACTTAAATTTACTGCAATGTTATAACATGTTGGAGTTTAACGACCTGTTATTTATTGAGCTCTTAATTACAGTAATTATATATTTTCTGATGTGTATACATTAATACTCTCTAATATAGATTTATTTAATAAATAATTACTCGTGATAGAAGCAGTATTAATACCAAAAGGTAATATTTATCCCCACTTAAAAGTGGATGTTGTGTTAGAACACAAAATACTGCATTATTTACCATGAGAGGATCTCATGATAATTATCTGCTAGCGTTAGTTCCGATGGTGATAGCAGACGTTATCTCCTACTAGCCATATAAACATAAGTGATTATATGCACTGCAAGTCCATATGAGAGGTTTTCTTATGGTAAATAATACAGTATTCTGTGTTCTAACATGTCATCCACTTTTAAGTGGGGATAAATATTATATTTATTTAATGTTTGCTAGTTTTGTTTGTAAGTATTATGGAGGTTGTGTGACAACTTGTGCTCTTTTCTTCTTGACCCAGACTTTAACTTTCATAACTCGGTGTCAAACAGACGTGATTTGGATATCTGATTTTATATAAAATGTTATAAAATAGATTGTTTGAGAGTGTTTTAACTGCTCACTTGTTCGACCCTTTGAATTGAAACTTTGCATTCGAATATAACTTGAGATATTATGTAATTTGTAATTTTCTATATAATTAAAGATATATAACTTCCTAAATAATTGGGATATCATCATCATTTAACGCCCGTTTTCCATGCTGGCATGGGTTGGAAGGTTTGACAGTAGCTGGTAAGGCCGAAAAGCTGCATCAGGCTCTAATTATCTGTTTTTGCATGATTTCCATGGCTGGATGCCCTTCCTAACACCAACCATTTCACAGAGTGTATTGGGTGCTTTTTATGTGGCACCAGCACATTCATTTTAAAAATATAATGAACAGTAAGAAACAACTACACAGAAGGGTCAAGGTTTAAAAAATAAGATATTAGCTTAATGCTGTAATGGAAACAGAGTGTACCTTGATGTTTCAGATATTAGTCTTTCATCTTGAGAGAGAGAGAGAGAGAGAGAGAGAGAGAGAGAGAGAAAGGTGAAGGGTTAGAAACAAAGTGGGAATGCTGTTCTATAGGGGAAGTTAAGAAGAGAGGAAGGGTGTGTGTATATTATTATTATAAAATCGTACAGACTCCAGTTGTTAACTGTTAGCACTTTCAAAACATTTGAACTGTTTTTCTTTAGATTAAACAACTTGTGGTGAGCCTTGAATTGTGAACTTCCAACAACCATCAATAGTTAACGTGAGTAGCCTCTATTTGATTAATAACAATATAAGATACTAGATAATTTTTAATATAATTAAGATATATAATTTTAGTTTTATATTATAAATATATTTTCTTTTTCATATTTAACAATACAATCAATAACTTATAACTGAAGATGCAGCTTGTGTATGTAAGCAATCTGGGACACATTTACCAAGAGACTGAGGGTCCCATTATAATGTTTGAACTTATTTGTATGTCTCTTATTAAATTGTGAAATTTGCATCGGTTTATCTATGGAAATAGTGTCTTAAACTAATTTATATTTCAACGACAAATGTTGTCTGTTGGTTCTTTTTATGCTATTTGTGCATTTTTCTTTAGTTATTAGATGATAATTTTGTTTCAGTTCCTCATAATATCAGTTACCTTAGCAACTAAAAGTACTTAGAGACAGCACAGACGATAAACTTATCAAACACTACAGGAAAAGATAATGTTAGATTATATACACACACAAATTAAACTTTTACATAGAAAAGTTCGAGAGTTTGACAGTGACTTTGAAGTTTTGGCTTGCTTACCTTTGTTAGGTGGCAACCCAAAACTTTGAAGTCACTGTCAAACTTTTCCTTCTAAAAGCTGAATAAACAACTTATCTACTAAAAAGTATTGAGTAATCCTTCAGTTTAATGTTAAATTGTTTTTATATATAACTAAACATAGAATCAAACATATATATATATATATATATACACAACAGAGGATGTGTGTGTTTGGTTGCGCATCACGTCTAGACCGTGCATCCGACTTTCACCAAACTTGATAACCTAGTCTCATGCCAGAAAGTTTCTTAGCTTATCGATTTCCCCCAGTTCTACTAACTCTGAGCACAAATCGATGAAAACCGACTCAAATTCAAAAAAAGTTCGGACGATTTTTACCAAACTTGACACACTTATGTACTTTGGTCCGGGGAGTGCTGTTCCATTATCGATTTTTCAGATTTCCACTCACTTGAGCACAAATCGAGGAAAACCGACTCAAATTAAAAAAAAGTAATCCCTGTGTTTATGCCTACGTCACTGCAAGAGCTGCTGAAACGGTGGCGCAACATACACTCCGCCAGACAAGAGACGCAACAACAACGTCTGCTGCACGAGCTGTTATTGACTCAATGTGAAAGGACAGGAAATACCTTCTACATGGTCAGCATCGTAGCTAAAAATGGCAACCAACTGACATCTCATTATTATCTTTAACCTGGGCAACGCCGGGTACTTCAGCTAGTATATATGTAAAGAACAAGAGAGAGCTATACGATGAAAATATTAATGGTAGAGATTTATTAAATTGTTGGAAAACAAATCAGAACAAAACTACAGTCGTTTACAAAGTACAAAAAGAAATACCCAAATACAATATAATAAAATAAATAATAGGTCTCTCTCATTCTTTATTTACTTCTATATGCATCCCTTGTATCATACCACTTGGTATTATTACTTGTAGAATGATACTTGTATGAGCTTTTTCATCAGTTTCACTAGATTCATGCAATTCATATATTGTGAATTAATCTATATATATATATATATATATATATATAAATCATGTATGTATGCATGTATTCTTTTTACTTGTTTCAGTCATTGAACTGTGGCCATGTTGGGACACCACTATGAAGAGTTTAGAGGATCAAATTGAGCCCTGTACGTATTTCTAAGTGAAGTACATCATCATCATCATTTAACGTCCATTTTCCATGCTGGCATGAGTTGGATGGTTTGACAGGAGCTGGCAAGTCAGAGGACTGTGCCAAGCTCCAATGTCTGCTTTGATATAGTTTCTACGGTTGGATTCCCTTTCCAATGGCAACCACTTTACAGTGCACCGGGTGCTTTTTACATGGCACCAGCATGGGTGATCTATATGTGGCACCAGCATAGGTGCTTTATGTGTGGCACCAGCATGGGCACCATATTCTATCGATTTTATTTTGCTAAACTGTTAAGTTACAGAGATGTAAACAAACTAACACGAGCTATGTGGTAAGAGAGACAAACACACATAAACACATACATACATGCATGCATACACAATGGGCTTCTAAACAGTTTCCATATACGAAGCAATGGTCAGTCCCAGTGAGTTATAGTAGAAGACACTTGCTCAAGATGCTGTGCATCAGGATTGAACCTAAAACTATGTGGTTGTAAAATGAACTACACAATCATGCCTATACTTCTGTCTTGACCAGTAAACATCTATATAGAAACCTATTTATATCTTTCTTTTTATCTTTTATTTGTTTGTCATTGGACTGTGGCCATGCTGGAGCATTGGCTTGAAGAATTTTAGTTGAGTGAATCAACCCCAGGACCTTTTTTCTTTAAAGCTTGGTACTAATTCTATCAGTCTTTTTTGCTGAACCACTAGTTACAGCGACGTAAACATACCAAGACCAGTTGTCAAGCGATGGTGAGGAACACACATGTGTATATATATATATATATATATATATACACACAATGGTCTTCTTTCAGTTTCTGTCTACCAAATCCACTCACAAGGCTTTGGTTGACCCGAAGCTATAGTAGAAGACACTTGCCCAAGGTGCCATGCAGTGGGACTGAACCTGGAACCATGCAGTTGGGGAGCAAATATCTTACCACACAGCCACCCCTGCACCTATATCATAGTAACATCCATTTAAAACACATACATTGTTGTGATGAACATCTTCCCTCATTCATCAACAACATAATGTTTTTGCTTTTCTTACATCATCGTAAAAAAATCTAGTCCTATAGGCCTGGGTGTGGGTCTGTCTGTCTATTTATTTATGTATCTATCTGCTGGTTTATCTGTCTGTCTAAAATGAGTGCGTGTGTGTATGTGTGTGTGTGTGTGTGTGTGTGTATAGATATATGCACAATGTTCCTATAGCAAAGAGTTGGAAATTATCTAGTGCACCAAAAACCATAACTTCTTCGGATGTGTGTGTTTAAGTATCATAGATTACGATCCTGCATATATATAAAAAAAAAAAAAATAGATGGAGTAGAGATTTTTTTGGTTTTGACTTTGTTTTGAAAATTTTTTTTCCAGATTTATGCTTTTATAGATCTAAGATTATGATTCTTCACAAATGTAGGTAACTTTTTCATACATTAATCTGAAAAAAATTTTGAAAAAATGTCAAAACTCAAAAAGTATGAGAAATGGGGAGGGCAAGAACTCCTTCTCCACAATTCCTCTTTTGTTGCTGAATTGTGTGTGTGTGTGTGTGTGTGTGTGTGTGTGTGTATATATTATTTTAATCAACACAGTATATAATTTATTGAGAGCTACTCCGAGTTTCACGCCATAAAAAAACAAGTCAGACAGTATTTAATAACACATCTGGTGCTTTCATGCTTAGGCTCAGAACTGCATGAAAGCGAAACTAGGAGTAGCTCTCAATAAATGATATACTGTATTGATTAAATAATATTTATCTCTCACCAGATGGAGTACTTTTTTTTATATATATATATATATATATATAGCAACCTGTCCACCTAACCACCCTGCTGGTTAGGTGAACAGGATGCTGTATATACACACACACAATGTTTAGAACATATGTATCCAAAGAAATAATGTTTTTTCTTTTGCACACTAAAAATTTCCGATTCTATGTATGTATATATATATATGTGTGTGTGTGTGTATATATAGATGTGTGTGTGTGTGTTGTCTACCATCCCCTTTCTTTTTATCATATACACTGTATATCTAGTTGTATTTTTACACACACACACACACACATTCTCTATATCTCTCTTCCTCTCTATCTCTCTCCCTCTCTTTCCCTTACATCAAACCCATACAATTCCCATATTGTTGTTGTTGTTGTTACTGTGATATATTTTCGTATTTGTCAACTTTCACCTTCCCCTGTGCCCTTATCTACCAAGTCACACCCTCACACACTCTGTACCTATATTCCTACAGTAAATGTTTATGGTAACTTTTGCTGTAGAAGTGTAGAAGTCTATGGCCTTATCCAGAGAAAATGTTACAAAGCAGCTAAGATGGGCGTGTCTTCAAGCACATTCCCCCATCTTTTATTTTTTGTTTGATAATATATATATATGTGTGTGTGTGTATTTCGTTTTGCTTTCTGCTTTTGGCATTTTATTTGCTTTTAGGAATAATTTATTTGGTGGTATCTGGTTTTCTCATGTCTGTTGGAGTTGTGGTTCATACTTGGCTAGAAATGCTGCCTAACATTTGAGGCATTCATACTGTAAGCAACATACATCAATATACTGTCATACATGTGTGTGGGTGCAGGCTTGGCTGTGTGGTTAAGAAGTTTGCTTCCCAACCATTTGGACTTGTGCTCAGTCCCACTGCATGGCACCTTGGGCAAGTGTCTTCTACTATAGCCTTAGTCCAACTAAAGCCTTGTGAGTGAATTTGATAGATGGAAACTGTGGAAGTTTGTCCTGAAAATACATACATATGTATATGTGTGTCTTATGTTTGTCTTTCACCCCACTCCTTGACAGCTGGTGTTGGGTAGCTTACATTCTTGTAACTTAGTGGCTCAGCAAAAGAGACCAGCAGAATAAGTACCAGATTTTAAAAAAATAAGTACTGGGATCAATTCGTTCAACTAAACTCTTCAAGGTGGTGCCACATCATGGCTGCAACCCAATGACTGGAACAAGTACAAGATAAAAGATAGAGACATAATTACTCACTGGAACCAGAGAGTATCTACACTTAAAAATAAAGAATACAGGTGTAACATTCCAATGAAAAATGCAAGTGGATGTAAGCAGAACAAGCCAGATATGGTTGTATGGGACAGGTAGCAAAAGTCATGCATCATTGTAGAGATCAGTAGTCCAGCGGATGTGAATGTCTCTTCAAAAATTGGGGAAAGGAGAACATCTATGGAGAACAGATGAAAAACCTACAGCTTTTATAAGCCAGGTACAGATTTTCATTTGTTCCTATTATCATAGGTGCACTGTCCTATGAGCAACAGATCTGCATAGAAACAGGAGGAATGCTTGGGTTCCTCAAAAACGAACAGAAAAGACTGATTCACATCTTCCAAATATAATTGTTTAAAGGAACAGTGAAAATTTGTCAAACATTCCAGGGATTTTCCATCTGAGGTTCCTGGGCTGAACATAGGAAAACAATCATATATACATATGGAATACATATGAACACACACATATGCACACATCAACCAATCCAGGTAACCATAAACCCCAAGAGCTGTCTTGGTTTAAACAAAAGAGTCTTGCCACTTTCTTAGTGAAGATGTGAACAAAAATAGTAACAAAACAATATTTACACAAGACTTAAAAAAAGAATATGCTTTTCAAAATTTTCTTCTTAGAACAGAGCAATATCCCACAATGCATTTGTGCTACCAGTACTGAAACCAACATTTGGGACATTTGAACGGTCTATAGCGAAAATCTGCTCCCAAAATATTAAAACCTGCAAGACCCTGACATCAATGGGAAGTTTCCATGGAAACAGTGATATTGACAGGTTCTATCTCAGAATAAAAGACAAGAGGCTTAAGACAAGTCCAGAGAGACTGTGAGCGTCTTATGGTAGCACTTGGACAGCATCTGCTAAAAGACAGCAGTAAAAATAAATACATTAACTAAATGTTTAAAAGTAAAGAGAACAGCAGCTTATGGTATGGAATTCCTCAAAAAGTACTCAGTCTCCGCTGACATTCTTTATGATCACAGAATTGCTGGACAACTGTATCCCAACAAAGATCTGGAGGAGAAACATCCTGAATACCAATAAAATAAATTATGCATGGATGATTCCCATGAATTTCATGATGATGCTAATATTGACAGTGTAGCAACCATTACATATGTCACTTGCGGTTTTATAGTGTAAGAGATATTGACATAATAACTATCAAACAAAAAAGACAGTGAAGCCTTTTAGTACTGAAGATGCATCTGAATATTTATGGACAACTGTTTTGAAATCTCCTACTTTCATTTTCAATCCATTTATATCCATAATCATTATGCAGTTGACAATGGGTTTTGGACAGCTTTTTTTTAAAATTTATTTTTTTAAAATTCAATCTTATATGCAATATTTCCTGAAATTTCAACACAGAACTCTTCACTGTTGCTGTTATCCAAATTCCATCAATGGAGCTTTTGTGTCTTTGTTAGAAACTAACGTAATTCTTTGATAGGAAGAATTTAAAGGATTAAACAAGAAAGATAACATACAAGTATCATTTTCCTGTTATCTCAATTCTAATAATGGAACTTTGTTTCTTAGTTCCAACCCATTCTTTATACAAAGATTTCAAAGAATTAATAAAGGAAGAAATACATCTATACATATTAACATGCGTACATACATACAAACTTACATACAAACCTACAAACATGTGTGTATATGACTAGGAGGTGTAGCCAGTGATAACTGGGAAGTAATACAGAATATACATATAGATACATATGGGTTTGGTGATACAAACAAGAAAAAATGCCCTTAAAACGTGTTTGTGTATCATCACCATTCTTTAATGTCCATTTTCCTTACTGGCATGGGTTGGACGGTTTGACTGGAGCTGGCAAACCAGGGGGCTGCACCAGGTTCCAGTCTGATTTGGTTTGGTTTCTATGGGTGGATGCCCTTTCTAATGCTAACCACATTACAGTGTGTGCTGGGTGCTTTTAACGTGGCACCGGACTCTCAATGCTAGTGCTTTTTCCATGGCATCATCATGAGTGCTTTTACATGTCATCACACAGCAGAAATATAGACTGGGGACAGACGAGATATATAGATTAGGGACAGATAGACATAAGGACCAGGAACTGTTAGTCAGACGGATATATAGACCAGGGACAGACAAGACATATAGACCGGGGGCAGGCGGACATAGGGACCGGGGACAGATGGACATAAGGACCGGGAATTGCTAGTCAGACAGACATATAGACTGGGGGCAAGTTACTGAGTGACTCAAGGGCCAAGAGTTTTGTGCATTGATTCTTATAACACTGGTTTCAAATCATATTACATTTACAACATACATACGCACACCTACCTACCTACCTACCTACCTACCTACCTACCTACCTACCTACCTACCTACCTACCTACCTACCTACCTACCT